>WURT03172542.1:0-10441 GCA_009936505.3 Holothuria glaberrima | reverse complement strand
CCTAAATCCCATTTCCAGCAGCATCTGAATGACGTAGCCTCCGATTTTACATTGCCAAAGTACGCCATCACCTAATCGTGTAGGTGCGCAATATTAGGGAAATAAATAAAACGAAATCTTCCTTAAATAGGGTGTTTTCAATCGATCATATCTTCCTCAATTTTCACTCAATTGAAGCCAATTATATGTCACTGTAAAGGCAACGAACTAAAAATTTTCTGGTGACAATTTTATGGATACGAATGGTAAGTTTACCAAGATATTAGCGAAAAACCGCCAAAAGTGCGCAATATTCCATATAACCATGCTACTCTCTGCAGTACAAGATGTATGCAGCATGCTATGATTACTTGTGCAATCTTACCATGTACTTCGGAACTGAAATCTCTTCCATTTTCGAGTCAAAACTTCCATTGATGGCTACAGATGGCGAAAAGGAAAAGTTGATGTTGTAGGCCATTTCCGTATGCATACTAAATTTAGGTTTTCCGTGAAACATGTATGGGCATGCGATATGGCAGCTGCTGAAGGAGAGCCAGTGTATTGAACACCTGTATGAAGTGCGTAGATCATACAGCTATCAGCTGGATTGAAAATAATGATAGCTACATGGCTGTGCATTACCTCGTTTTTTACACAAAAATCCGATGTGCATGCGAAAGAAATGTAACGTAGACAATGTTTCAAAACATTGGGATAGTGATTTGAGAATGTAGAGATTGATCGACGGAGAATGTAGAGACTGATTAACAGCAAAAATGTGCCGCCATCTCTAGGTCTGGCGGCAAAAGCAGCTGCTTCCGCAGCGTTTGCCGTCGATTATTTTTCCCCTGATTTAAGTATGTACAGTACAATAATGCTCATGCAATGTTCTGTACATACACACATACCGTGTAACTGACTTGTATGCAAAAGTGAAAAACAATTGTCCAACGATTTCACCGAGTTTCGTGGAACCAGTGCACCCAAGCTAAATCAACAGTGCGATTGAGGTGTAAATTTTTCGGAGTTGCAAAAATGAAACTTTTTGTTTAGTAACACTTTTAAACATTTCTAACCATCATGGTTTTATTTTCTGTGACAGTCTTATTTAGAAATGGGGCTGGCTAAATCACTGGCAATGTGACAATATTTAACAGTCGGCTGTTGTGTTTTCAGTGTGTTGCACTTTTTTGTAAAGGTATGTGCATGTGAACTACCCACGATCTGTGACTTGCCCAGTCGAGCAAGCAGAGGTAAGAAACGACATGCCCAACATAATTTTTGCTTGGCCCGGGCAATCGTTTATGTTCAGCCCTGTGCTGTCCTTCAAAGTTGCGAAATTGAGCTGGAATTGGACATCTTCACCATAAGCATTATTATCCAGATCAAATGCATCAATACGATGATTATGTGTAAACCTTTCCAATTTGTTACAAAATATCATTTGAGGTCACCAGATGAAATGTATTGAAAATGATCAAAATGCTCTTTGTCATTCACATCAGTTATTTCTGTAGTACAAAGATATTGCCATAATACATGAACTAATGACACTTCACCTCTTACGTTAATGAACATTTTTAAAAGATTTTGATCCAATTACATGCTGCTGATATTTCCATTAGTAGTAAGTTGCATCTTCTGAGAACTCAAAATCCCATTGTGTGCCTGTCTGGGCAGGTTTTCTGACTTAGTTTATTAGAGCATGAGTCATTGTCTCATACCTAGCTCTCCCATCTTCTGTGCACTGACAAGGTTGTGCAGTGGTGCATGTCTAATCCGGAACAATAGTCTGTGTGGTACACCTTTCCAAGAGAGTTGTGGTCAATAGAACCTTGGAAGCTTGTTTGCTCAAGAGATTAAAGCAAAGATAGCAACTCTGGGGAAAGGCGGAGAAAGCTGCAGAGCTGCAACTTCAGGCTAAGGGTCCTCTAGCGACATGTAGGAACTTTACCTGCTTTCACTAGTGTCTTAAAAGTGGAATGAGGATATGATTTCAGTCCTTTCAAATGATTTATGTTCTGTACTTCTGTAGGTACATATGTACATGAACTTAGTACTTAGTAACTTAGTAACTTTGCTGAGGTCATATACTGAACATGCTGTGCTGGAAATTTCAGAGCTTTAGTTTGGATCATATATAAACAAAACTTTAATGGCAAATTTGGCTTCTTAAACTGACTGGAATAGTAGAAAATGTGGTCAAAATTAATACTACTGCACAATATTACTATACTTACAAGCATACGGTACATAGATGGGACTACAGTACTTTCAGAAGTTCTTTTACCTGGTATTGAAATGCATGTGTTTTCTCAAAAGTGGCTTATGTTTGTCAAAAATATGCAGTAAAGCACATATTCAGCCACATTCTCCTGACTCCCCTCCCCCTCCTACCTTGCACGTACTGTATGCTATATACAGTAAATGTTTGCAAGTTGCTATTAAGTTTTACATTCAAATGAGTCAGAGGAGGTCTTCTTCCTTTGTTCTTTAACTGTATAAAAAAGGAAGGGAATTGTTATGGTATTATTTCTACAGACATGTGCCATGTATTTTACTATTTATTGCATTTGTGCTTTTACAAACAGTGAGTAGGATGCTTTGTTTTTCCTTCAATAGGTTGTCCACATGACAAGACAGGACTGAATTGTGAGTTTAATTGTCCACGTTGCCTCAATGGAGGGGTCTGCTCAGATAAAACAGTATCCTGCTTATGTCCTCCTGGATTCAGTGGGCATCACTGTGAAAGTGGTTGGTATTGAAACTGGTATCAGGGGAAAATTATGCATCTGTATTTTGCATTTATGAACTTTGTACTTCATGATATTATTTTAAAAGTCATTGAAATCTGTAATTTGACAAACACTGCTGTACTTTCCATCCTTTTGTAATACTGTAGCAACATGACTATGCTATACATTGCTTTCGAGAATAATGAGGAATAATAGCAGTCCCAGTACATTACTGTAATCCCTGCATATCTAGCAAAAAAAACAAATAAAACAATGAGTAGGTGTAGTTAACACTGTCATTTTACCAAATGTTGACAACAACCTGATAAGTTATGACAATGGCACATAACCCCTACATATTGCACAGGTGGGTGTAAGAGCAGAACCTTTACTTAAACCCATGTAAACTTAAAGGGAAATATTGCATTTAAAATGCAACAATATGGAATACAAGGAAAACAGCAATAATCATTATTAAACCCATTCAGTCTCACCAATGACTCCAGCCATTAGCTTTATCACCTCAAAATATTGTGCATTACAAGAGTTATTAAAGTTACATCATTCAAAGTTTTGAAAGTTTCAGCCAACAAATTGTTCTGGAGCAACAGTTACTGAATTTCTTTCTGTGAGAACTTTATTTCTCAAAAAGAAGGCTACCATATTGCCTTATTTTGAATTATCTATAAATCTGTATAAATATTGGTTTTTAAAATACAAAATGTTCAGTTGAAGAAATGCACTATTTCCCTTAATGTGAGTGTTAATTGTACAAATATGTTTTAAAAGGATTGACATATGTCACTTTCCTTTTTGTTTTTTTCTTTTTTTCTTTTTGCCTCTGAAAAAGTTTGCAAAATGTTAGTTGGAACCTCATGAATCCAAATGTCCATCCAATTTTGGAAATTAGTAAGGGAAAAGTTTATGAGGGAAAAATTAGTATCCCATTTGCCATGTTGAAGCTTAATCCAGACTAGCTTCTTAATTCATAAAATGCTTCAACATTGGACTGAATGGAAAACAGAACTACAACTTATGGTGATGCAGTACAGTAGGCACAGAGTGATGTGCTTTCCAGCATTCCCCAAAGTGTGGTGACTATCATACAAATTGTACTCCTGTTGTCTTGTACTCTTGTATAGTGGTAGTAAAATGTATGATACAAACAGGATATGAACAGTGATCAAGAATGATAGGTGGTGAACAGTATTAGTCATAGACATGTGAAGTCATAACCATAATTGTCGTGTTTGCACCTTTTTCTAATGAAGTTTAGGGAAATAATATTTGGTCAGGATGCTGAGTATATGTACTTATACATAATATGACCAAAAAATGATGTTAATCATTTTGTTATATTTTTCCCTTTAGTTCATGGAAGAAACATATTTGGTCAGTACGCGGAGTATAAATGTACTGATACAGCTGATGACCACGATGATGGATGTCAGGGTGCAGTCATCTGTTACCCAGAGCCTCTTGGCTGTATGTGTCCTGCAGGCTACATGGGGATTGACTGCATGACAGGTATCTCTTAAAGATGATTGATAATTATTGGATAAATTTCTGCACACCTGACAATCTTTTGTCTTTTTTCTTCATGTACGGCATATAATTTCTAAAAGTCTTCATTTGTATGCTGACTGTTGCATAGGTGGAATAAGAGTCTTGAAAGAGAGAAACAATACCTCTGCAAAATGACTTTCAGTTTCATGTCTTTCTGGCAATACATAAGCATTGAACCCATATCAAAGCAGAGATAGTTACTTAATTGATCCATCCAAACAGTGAAAGTGGAAGGAGAGCTTGTATATTGAGAATGACCTGTGTGCTACCATGAGCAGGACTCAAACCTACATACTTGTGACATAATGCAGGTGGGTGTACAACAGTTCAAACCACTCTACCAGCTGATGATCTTCCCCCTCCCCATAAAAAATCAGTACATTTGATTAAATCACCCTTGAACAGATGAATGATTTTGTAAGATGTATGTGTATGTCTGTGACCTCTACAGCACCTCAAGGAAAATTAAGAGCTGTTTTCTTCCATGATTCACAGAACCCCCCACACACATCTGTCCTGTGGAAGGGAAAGGGAAGAATCAGTCTGTACAACCCTGGGTGTGATAGAGTTTAACAAACAATGCTTGTTGAAAGTGCACTGTTGGTTTCTTCATAATAAATGCTATCTCAGGACTTTTAATGTATATACATTTATGTACAATAGCATAACTCCTGTGCACTCAGGGGAGCCTTTGGGCACTTGGGCTTGGGGAGCACTCGGCGGGTCTGGCACCCACGATGATACTTTGTTTGCAATGAACTTTCGTAAGTGGAAATTCCCACTGAATATGACGACCCATCATCTTTAACATGATTTGTTATTTGAAACGTAAATAAAAATTGATTGGAAGGTAGGTATTATTTGTACGTGCACACAGCTTTCAAAACTTAATTTGGGGGGCACTCTACCCATTCTTGCCCCCGGGTACCCTAAAGCAAAGTTACACTACTGAATTTATAGTGAGCTGAATATGTTGCTTACTTTACAAGTACCGCTCTGAACTCAGGGAAATCAGTCACTTTTCCAAATTGTTACAGTTTTGCTTCTACTTCATGGATGATGCCTACTAAACAGAAAGTTCACTAGATTGAAGCTTTGGTAGATCAAAGATTCCTATGGACGAAAATCTGCTGGCTGGAAGTAGGGTTGAGATTTGAGTTAGGTACAGAAGAGCATTAGGATTAGCTTAGGATTACCCTTGGCCTTGGGTAGGATCAGGGTGTGGGTAAGGATTATGGTTAGGGTTAGAATTTAGTTTAGAGAAAAGATCGTTGGTCAGTGAACCTTTGATCTTGTGCCCTTGCGATTGTGTAAACCCTGCCTCTACTGCACAAAAGCATGCATAGACCCATCTGACTCTGACAGGTTGTTCTGTCTGTGTAAATGACTCAGAAAATTCATCTTCTAATCAGAAGTAGGAGAACAATTTTTGTGCAAATTAAACATTCTCATGCCATGTTGTTTCAGCAATTGCCATTTGGCAGAATCTTTGAGAATGGAATGTGATCATTTAGAAATAGTTAAGTTAAATTAATAGCCAACTAGAGCATAGGCACAAGCTTTTATGATCAAGAGATGCTTTTGAAAAAACATTGGACAGCTTGCATCTTGTAGGAGGGTCTTTTCAAAACATTTTGTGGCTGGATATATAATAAACTGAGTGTCAAGAATTTGGTGCAATGTGAACCTTGATAGAACTTCTCTACTTGCCATAGCATGGGACTATACTCCTGAAGTACTACAAGGTACTTCCTTAAAAGATTCAACAAAGCATTGGCTAGCTAAAAGGGCACCTACAGTGTATGGTACTTTACTGTGTCAGTTGTGGAATATCTATTACCAGTTTTGTTTAATGAAATACCTGAACTTTTATGTTAGAAATTCAAAAGAAAAATAGGCCATATGTAGCCATATCAGGGAACACTTCACTGAATCAACACACCTCAAAACTAAACAAAACTGAAAGGTTACAGTCAGCAACTGTGTGTGGCTAATAATAAAGCAAGGTCATGAATACCCATAGTTCTATTAGTATTTCAGTTATTCTTGGCTAGCATGGCTTCCTCTTACAGAGAGTTTTATAGAACAGTATATCTGCATTTCAGAAAAAGGCAGGTTAAAAGGTTTTTAGTTAATTCATAGCTTCTGGAGGCATGTGATCATGTGATTTGATGATTGTCCATTCTGCAATTACAGTAGATGTTGTAGGTATATAAATTTGCTTTCAAAAAGGGTTCATTTTACTTTCTGAAGTTATATATGAAAATCAGTTGAAATTTTGTAACAGCTGTCAAGATACCGAAGATACCTCATTAAAAATTGATCTATTTTGACATATAACTCACATAAAAGTGATGATATGGCAATTTTTATGATGTCAGAATATTGGTGAAAATATTGCTACTAGTATTTTACAGTAGCCATGGATTATTGATTGCAGGGCAAAATTTAAATTGCTTAATGATATTTTGTAAACACCTTTTTGGTTATTGCGAATACAATCTGAATGTGTGTGTTATATGCTGATGGAAAGAACCCTGTTGGTATGAGTGGAGGTCAAAGGTTATCAGATATTACTAGCATGCCACGAAATTGGCCATTAGAGTTAGGCATGCAGCTTCCTAATTCCCACCATATGTGCCGCACACGGTGGGTTTTTCACTTGATTTGGCTAAGCTATATGTCACATTCTTCCATAAGTAGAGTACAGGTAGGCCAAAGCACAGTGGAAACAATTGATCCATCGTTTACATGAACTGTACAACACAGATAGCTGCACAACCAAAGGCTAAATCCCTTACAGGTAGTTCTGCCAATAGGATGCTTGGCTCAAGTTAGACATGAAGCTGTGAACAAGTAATTTCTTCCAGGCCACCAAGCTCAGTCTGTTTGCTGGAGAGATAAAGTTTCAGTGAGCTGAGAGCTGAAATCAGTAGCTAGGTAATGGTCAAATACTTGTCATGAGAGACCTTATGGTTTTTAGATTACTGTAGAAACCATGATGCCACAATTGGATCATTTACAGTAAATTTTAACATTTCTGCAAACATTCAGTTAGATCTTATGCTTAGAATGGAGAACATCTCCTGCATTTTCCAAAGTGGTGGCACTCTCTACTTTTGATTGTATTGTGATTATGTTTTATAAAATGGCCATGCTTTGCCACAATCATTAAACCTCACATGTGATGTTATAGGCCAGAGCCGAGGAAGGCTTTTAGCTGGAACTGCAATTACCATAGATGTGTTTCGGAATGATCATAGTGTAAACTGTGAAGTTCCATGAAAGTCAAACTTGTCAGTGATGACAATGACTTTCCCCTAAGTTAGTGCTAAGTTATTGCAGATATTTATGAAGAGAGAGAAACTTGGTGTTTGTTGGAAAGCTTTCAATTCATTCTCTATGAAGTCTGAAATTATTTATCATGGCATTTCTTATGGTAATATGTTGTTGCTTTTTGTTTTTGGAAAACTTGATATGAGACCCAACTAAAAATGGTGAAGAAAAATTGATATATACTTACTGTATATAAGAATACATGTATTTTCTTTTAAACAGAATGTGTTGAGGGAAAATTTGGTGCCAACTGTAAACAAGATTGCAATTGTCCAGAAGGTGTTTCTTGTGCTAAGGACACAGGGGTGTGTGAAAACAATGAATGTACTGATGGTTGGAAAGGAGTCAATTGCCAAAGTAAGATGACTTTATTATTCACATTTATTGACTTTAAGTATGAAATAAGTATTTCATGATGATAGTTAGGTGTATTTCATGCAGCTCTGCCATGTCGCTTGTGCAGTGTCATCTTGAAAACAGTGCATTTGGCACATAGTGTGTTGATTTGTGAACAATAATTATACCATGAAAAATGAAGTAACTTTCTTCAGAAAAGACTGTGGTTGAAACAATTGATTTTCAAGAGAAAGATTGATAATGTTATTCACAACAGGCCTGTTGCTTGTTGAAGGGAATATGGGTGATTCCATAAATAAGGGAGTCAGTAGATTTGGTGTCCCACTTTACATAGTGATATATTTCACCTTCAAATTGGCAGTGCATAAAAGCATTTAAGTAGAGGGAGATGGTCTCAGTCACAAGCTTTAGTGGTGCCTTATATATTGTCAAATGTACTAAACATATCAATAACTCGTTAAAATATTATGTGCCAAAAACTGATTTTTTTTTCCAGTGTAAATGGGACACCAAGGGCGTGACATTTACAAATTTAGTAAAGCGTTTTTCCTTATTAAAATGAGCTGTGTAAGATCCCTAAATCTTGAACAGGTTTTAAGATGTATCTTTAGTAAGCATTTGAGTAGTACTTTGGAATATATGCATCTCTACTAATTCTGTTTGTGCAAAATGGAGTAGCACTGTGAACAGAGTACAGATCTCCTGTGTAAAATTACGTGTAAATGTTTGGTGTCCCACTGTAAATATAAATTTGCCATTTTACTACAATTGTACTTGAAATATTTAAAAGGATCTTGATGTATTTCCAATACTGTAGAGTCACTATTTAAAAATGCAAAGTTTGCCCAATTACCAAAGCTGTGCATAGTTAAGTTTTGAGAAGGTTTCACTTGGTAAACAGGACACCGTGAGATGCCAAACGGTGTCCCGTTTTCAAGGGGTGCATTTTCCACCAGCTCAACCCAATCTCCTCATTTTATGCATTTCCATTCCACAGAAGATCAAAAAGCATACCATCTACAACATTGCACATCCTTTTTAAGAGGACTTAAAAAATGTTTTCAGTATTATATGGAAACATCTGTTTTTGGTGTCCCGTTTACACAGGGAAAAATGAGTGTATTTTGAACTGTAACTATTGTTAGGAATAATTGTTTTCAAACTTTTGACATGATTTGCACTTTTCCTGTACCCAAACATAATATAAAAAAGGTAAAATTTCTAGTTAGCCTTTTAATTATGGAACTGGAAATTTTACCCAAATGTCACAAGTTGACTCCCCTATTTATGGAATCACCCATTTCCTTGTAGGTTGATGAAAGCTGTAAGGTTAAGGTTTCATGTCATTTTTAATGACTGTACATACTGTTGTTCGATTTTTACAGTTCCTCCTGCAGATGAATGTCCTGTTGGTCTGTATGGTGAGAAATGTACTCTTCAGTGTTCCTGCCCAGAAGGAACCAATTGCGAGGATGTTCAGTCTAGCTGTGATATGGGCTGTACAAAACCCTGGACTGGAGAAATGTGTAATGAAGGTACAATTATTACCTGACTTTTTTACATTAGTGTTTAAATCAGCCAATAAAGTATGTGTATGATGTCCTTTTTATGTCTGTCAACCCATCAATCTGCCCCCAATATTTTGGGCATAGCATAAGGTGCATACACACCAAAACCGAAATTTTTGTTTATTTTCAATTGCAATACATACACTTATTTATACAAAATGAAATGCAGACAAATAATTACAGTACATAACGAAAGAAAAAACGGAACCAGATGAAGCTAAAAGCTTTCTAGTCTGGTCCAATCCAGCGGTTTTCATTTAAAAGTAAAACAAAACATTATGCAGCTATGTACAGAAAAGTGCAGCAATGAATCGTAAGAATTTAAGGCTCATAATACACAAGAAACAAATTAAAAAAGATATAAGGAGAACAGAAATTGTTTGATTTACTTCTTAAACAAATTAATATTAGGGGGATTTTGTAATCTAGCATCAGTGGAATTCCAGAGGTGCACACCATAACTTCTCACATGAAAGTGAGCAAACCTTTTTTGTGTGAAAGGTTGTATAAGATTATCTCTTCCCCTTGTAGGATAGTTATAATGAGTGCTGTTTGGGTGGAAAAACAAATTCAAATCATGGGGAAGTTGGTCATTGTGGTGTCTATATAAAAAGATGCCTTACTGGTATTTATAGTGATCCTCTAAGGTAGGAATATTAAGTTTATAAAAATACGGAGTGTGTGGGTGTAAGGTGGAACATTTGAGACTAAACGAACTGCCCGCATATGGAGAACAAAGAGTTTGTCAATGTAAGTTTGGGAGGAATTACCCCATAGTAAGGTACTGTACTGTACATGCCGTGTTCTTGCCAATGCTAATATCCACTTGAATATCCGCCGCTCGGCGGATTTTTTCAGAACTGTACACTGCCCAAAAACCGCAAAGAGAGATAAGAC
>WURT03172509.1:0-10442 GCA_009936505.3 Holothuria glaberrima | reverse complement strand
ACCTCAGCCCCACCATGGTTGGGGCTGAGGTGAGAAAATTTTGAAATTTTGGCTGCTTAGATTGCAGGAAATGCACTTTAGGACACATTTTTATTATCTTTGCCCTGTAGCCTAGGCCCTCAGTCATCTCCTCCATCTGCTTTTTTAGGCAACATTAACTGTTAGGGTAGGTTTTACTTGAGTTAATATAGCATAGCAGTAAGTATATGGGCCTACCATTCTTCATTGATTCATTTTATAGCCTAGGCTTAGGGCCTACTCAATATTATGGGCTTAGACTAGGCATGATATCGGTATATGTAAACTATGCCTGTGTAACGAAATGTGAGGCTGGCCAGGATATTTATAACTAGAATTTTTTAAAAGTCAATTTGCTGCATATTACGGCTGGCAGTACGTAACCACCCATTCCGGAGCTACAGGAATTACGCACATTATTTCCAGACTTTTCCTAATGTAAACGAACTGTAAGACAAGCTATAGTATCGGGGACAATAGGTTGTGCCTAACATTACATTACGAATACAGTCACCGAGTCAGTTCTTCACAGGGCGATGTTTCCATTCAAATACCTGATTTATCCACAGTGCATGAACGTTCCTGCCATGGCTAGAGCCACTTGCATTTGGCAATTTTGTCACAAAACAAGAATCCCTTTTATCTCGGAATGATTTGGAAATGTACTATAACTCCCATTGTCCGCACACAGTATGTATGCAGTTCAATGCATACATGCAATACGTACATAGGGCCGAACGATCGATCATTCGGGCCATTCCCTTGCATGATATGCATGCTATATGCTACGCACAATATCGATGCATGCACACATGAAAGTTCTAATTTGAGAATGGCTATGCATGGTATTACCCATCTAGTGGTAAAGATTACCGTGAAAATGTACACATTGCTTCCGTAAGTACTTACGTAAGCATGTTACGAGTATTATATTAGTACTGTAGAGTTTAATGGCCTTACTTTCGCACATGAATGCACTGGTAAGCTTAAAAGAAATGTCTGTGTTTTTCTGCCAGTTTTCATTATCACAAATAATTTCGATAATATACAAAAAAGCGGAATTGTAATTTTTCACGAAACAGTGACTAAAAAAGGCGGAAATCCGTGGAAAAGAGGAAAAAGCTCATGCCTGATACACACACAGGACATCACCATCGCAAAGATTCCTTGCCTGCCTTCAGCAAGGAATCAAAAACCACAAAGTTCTGTCTGCATTCAGTATTACCATAGAGTTATCCAACCACCTTTCAGTAAGATAGCACAATCACATACAGTAATTTATCAAACTTTTTGTGAAACATCTATGGAAAGGCTGGCAGAGTGAAGGAAATTGTGCACAGTGGGGTGACTACAGTATTTGCTGGACTTAAAGGGAAATATTGCATTTGTGAGGCTTTCATTTAACCTTTTCGTTTTTACATACGATCGGATCCCGTTCGATGAAAGAGAGGTAACTGGGAAAAAATTCTACCCAGTGAGCACTAATTAACAAGTAATTCTGTAACAACTGACAATTTTGTTCACCCAAACAATTATGCATGCAAAACCACACCTTCGTCACCCCTGATTTGAAGTCCACCAATCACATGCTTTTTATCATGCTACGTCAGACAATAACAAACGCCTTCTACAGAAAAGTGTTCGTAAATAATGAACTACTAAGAATTATCACTACACTGTCTGAACTGAACTACAGTTAGTATACTAATGGGGTTCTTACTACCTCCCTGATATACTAAAATAACAATCACAAAGTTAAAGTTACTGTAATTTGAATTGTAGTCTTTGGCCCTAAGCGAGTTGCTTCTCTTTCGAAACAGTAAGATGTAAAAAAGATTCTTGGTGTGTAACTGCTATCGGTTTAGGACCTAGTAGTGGTAGAAAACGAAAATTTGACCAACCTGTGACGCCATGTCTCAATAACAGTATGTTTAAGTCAAAGTAAAACCGTCCTGTGAATAATGCTCACTGTATAAGAGGTGAACAGTACGGTGAACCAGGAAGATGACACTGCATCTCCCTGGGTAAACTGCAATATCCCACAGTATAGCATAGGCTGTATGGAAATTGCTGTGGTACTGTAGCTGGATGTGAGCATGAAACACAGGGCTAGCAAGGTCAACACATATTGCGTAATGAGTGGAAATATGACCCATGCATGTAACTGCTCTTACTAAATGAATATGCAGCAATACAAAACGTTGCAATGTAGGCGAGGCTTATCATTCGATAAGGAGCCAGTTCGATGAGGAAATTGTTGCTTCTTTTCCTCCATATTTTGTGAGATCAATGTTGATCTGTTGCAAGTTATTTGTGATTCATGTTTGAAGAGGGGAAGAGACCACACTGGGATTACTTTGGTGCCATTTTGTGATATCTTTTCAAATGCAATATTTCCCTTTAACATCAGGTATGTCTGAGAAGTCAGCCATGGAAAATGAAAAAATAAGGACGGAAGAGAACCCCTCTCTAGATAACTGAACGTTGGTGACATCACAAAAAACAATTTCACAGGTTGGTTACATTTCTACACTATTGCAATGGTATTTTTTGTAATTCGATAGCCATGTGAGGAATCACTCAGCCTTTGGGCCTTCTGGTTATGGTTGTTATTGAAGCTAGTATGGCCTGCGGTATAGCTACCCCATCTATACCCCAGGCTAACCAATGTATGTCTTTATAACCCCATTTGTTATCCTGCTGAAATGTAGTTACAATTTGGAAGAAGATACACAACTTTGGGATGAGATTTGCCTTGCCATGCACAGTATTAATCTGTCCTTTTTATTTTTCTTGGCATTTTTGTAAGACCTACATTGGATTAGGTGTTTCATACAAAAGGGATTTGTCTGTTAAATCTACAGTTAAACTAGGGGTTTACTGGCTACTGCCACGGCATTGACATCCCTGGAAATTAAAAATATTGTATCTTGTGCTAGTCTCGTAGCATGAGGCTACTGTACTACTCGGAGTAGCTCCATACTCGTAGTATCGTAAGAACTTCGGATCATGGGACTAAAAATGCGGGAATGTGTGCTTCACTTAAAATTGGAAAAGCATATCCTAACTTTCAATTTGATGTTGCTGCTTTAATGTTAGATCCATATTCCTGCTTATTTCTTTCCTTCCTCAGCATTTTCACTGCTTTTAATACCCAGAGCATCACTATGAGCTCATCATGTGTAGTTTATTGCTCTGCAGATGTTCTATGTAATTGTTAGGCTATGTAGTGCTCTGCTTCCCAAGACCAGGTCCTTCCACTAGCTTTTACTTACAGATAGGCAGAGCTTCATATCATGGTATGCTAGTGCTACAGTAGAAAAGGAACTAGCCTGAGACTGTGCCTGTGCATCAAAGTCAGTATGACGTGTTATCATTGGATCTTCGTCACATACTGTTGCATACATGCTAGTGTATGAATAATGGAGTGTACAAAAGCCTTGGCTTTGTAGAACTACAGTCGCTCAACTTGAAAAAAAGTTTAAGAAAGTGAGTGCAAAGTTTTGACCTTTAGAGTCACAGGGTGGGTCTGTTAGTACAATATACCATTAGGCCTATACTGTAAGGCACCGAGGCCATACACTAAGGGCACACAGCAACTTTCGCCATGACGTTTAGTCATTTTGTAATGGCATTACATCAAAAGAGAATGTACAATGGCAATGGCCGCTGTTAAATTCTAAATTCTATGCTTGCGGTCAAATTGGATAATTTGGGTTAAAGATCTGAGTCATTTCAGCATAAGCAGAGAAACTTATGATGTATTTCAGCCAGAGTGGCTGTGTGTTCAGCCTGTACAACAGCCTATACTATACCCTTCTGTACACAGTATATAGCCAATACAACATACAGGAACATGGCCATGCTGTGAATATATGGCTTTTAAGTTTCTTGTAGTCCTCTTTCCCAAGACATTGAGAGAGTAAAGCAACAGCTGGAAGCAGAAAGTGACAGAAGTAACACTTTCAGGCTATGCCATTGAATTGTTTTTCAACATGTGCCTTACCTATTGTAAATAAAATATTTGCACAACAATTTCTCTATGTAAATCACGCAAATCACATTCCACTAAACACTCACAATGTGCACAGCAAAATCTCTAATAATGTCACACATGTGTATACAGAACTACACAGTGAAGAAATCAAACATGCTCAGTTTCATTTTGCACACTATATCATTGTCAGATTATTTCCAATAGCAAATTTGGTACCAACGGAAACCGCAGGTTGTAAACTGCTTGACTGTACACACCCAATTTCTTTTTTTCTCCTGTAATGAAGTTACATTCACCCCAATTTGGGGTGACATTCTGGAGCCTTGCTACCTAATTTGTAGCCTTCATTTCCTCACAAAGTACACAGAAATGTGTAATTTTCACACCTTCTTCATAAAAATAACAGTCCCTAAATTCAAATTTTTGCAATATATGAGTTAAGATATGATACTGGGGTGCAAATGTGTGACATGCAGGGGAAAAATTGAAAATCACTAAAACACACTTTTGAATATCATGTTATATCTTAAATGAAGTCTAAATTTGAACCAAGGTAATTGAAGGACAAAAAAATATCAGAAAGTGTGACACGTAGGGTTGAAATAAACTATGTGACAGTTAACGTAGGTAACTTGGTGTCCAACAGTTGTTTTTGAATTCATGATTCTCGCTTGGCCCTAATTGAGTAGAGGATGTAAATTTTAATTTTTCAGAAATATCTACTGATGAGGAAACTGAATATGTTTATTTTAGACCACTTTTACTAAGAAATAATAGGGATAGTTTCTTAGGACACTGTTACGTACGTTAACAACATAGTCGCAAATAAAGATAAAACACTGTATCTCTAGCACAAGAAGGGAATTTTGGGGCTTTTTACATTTTATGTATTTTAATTTTGTTAGTGAACTACTTCCAATTTAGCAAAAATCAGCATTCATGCTTTTTTCTAAGAATCAAACTTCCTTTTTTTAACGTATGTAACGAAGACACCAATGAGAACACCGTTATGTACGTTAACTCAAAGTTAAAAATTTTCATTCTGTTTGAATTGTGAAGAGTTAACAACATGTCTTGTGGATGAAACATGTCAGTAGAATCACGATAGGCAAGTTTTACTAGAAGTTTCCAGTGGTTCACTCAGTGGTGGTTAACGTATGTTACACAGTCCAACAAGTGGACACCACACATTGATTGCTACCCATATCATGAGATTTTGGAGATTTCGTAAATCCCCATAGTTTACCATCACTACCGAATGGGTCCTGACCTGGTCCTGTAAAATCAGCATTTCATGCTATCGAAGAGTGACAAAATGGTCACCCGCAATCAGTGTTTAATGTATGTAACAGGGTGGACACCAAACAGAAAACACTGTTTGAGGGCATATTATTATGCTCTTTTGGCTTGAACAAGCTCATAAATGATCATTATCAAGTATTAGGGCTTACACTGCTTACAGTACACCAGGTTTCTGCTTGATAATATGTCACTATGATGAAAATTCTCCCCATTTAACGTATGTAACGCCTGTGGACACCATGAGTTACATACGTTAAATGAATTGTTATTGATATTTTGTATTTAGTCACCGAGTATGTATTCATGAACTGTGTGTGTAAATTTGAAGGAGTACTCTTAAAAAACAAAGATAATTATGAGCACACATCAATAATGTAAGTAAGACAGGCAAAAATGCGAGTTGTCTGCAACACTTTTTTATGTCACATTTTGGTGTCCTAATAACATACATTTTTAGAAGAAAAATCATAATTACTTCGCATAAACAAGTTGTATGGTCAAATTATTATCTCTGTTATGTAGTACGATACTAAAATACAAAATAAATATGGAAACTGATATGAATGATTGTCCCTTTAAAAAATACAACAAATAAAGATTATTCACAAATAATCTCTCCAGTATCATATCTTTACACATATATACTATATTAACAAGTCATGCCTTCTGTTGCATAATGCAGTGATTTGAACCTTAAGGTACATTCTTCATCAGTTCCACGAAATTTGATCTTGTTACACTGACTTTTGGGGGCGGAACTTCCAAAATCTGGGTTCAAAATCTCCTCTTACTGTACTTGCAGCAGACTGGCTGAAACCGTATCTCCAAAACTGTTTCCACTGTCAATAACTTCAAAACGCCACATACATTAGATGCCTAAACTATAAATTGTATCATCAACGTGTGACCATCACAGTTGTCTATCGAGTCAAAATAAATTTACTGGCAGGGTCAAACTTCCTCCATTCTATTTGACAGCCATCTTCTCCAGTAATGAGTTCCTTGCATACCTTTCTAATTTAAAATGATTTGTTCTCTTTTGGCAAATCTCCCCTCCAGTAAAATTCTGTTGAAAATCTGGGTCAAGTCTAAAAGCATTTATGCAAAGAGTAGGTTAGTAAAGCCTGGCATGATTTGGATAATAAAGCTGGTCAATCTCTTGCCAGCCACTAAATTAATGTTGATGATAAATTGTAACTGGCCTAAGTGGAAGGGACCTGTAAAATGCAAAATCCATACTGAATACCTTTGAAAATGTCCATATCTGAGGAAGACTGAATTTTTTTTTTAAGTTCATATTTAATGTTCCTGGAGACCATGATGCATTGCAAACCTACATCTTCACATGTTCCCTTATTTATCAAGAAAAATGTTGCAAAAACAGGGAAGACATCACTTTCCTCAGTGCTTTGGAATACATATCATGATACCATCAAAATTAAGGAAAACACAAAACCTTCCAACAATACAGGAATATGAGTGATTTGTATGTGGCCCCACCACTTCTAGCTCTACCTTCAAGTACCCCCTATGTAACACCAGGAAAAGCAAAGCACTGCCAAGTACTTGCCTATTATCTGAAAATTAGGCTTGTTATAGCAACAATTAAATTTCATTCATTGAAGTTTGTTCAATATCGAATATACAATGTTTACAAAATATTAGTCACATGTTAAATGTCTGGTGACATGCCACCAAAAAGAGCTGTTTTACTTGCCAGTTTAAGGTCGTGTGACATGCCACCAAAAAGAGCTGTTTAACTTAATCAGTTAAAGAATTAATTACTCCGATGAAAGATCCGTTGAAATTATTTCAATATCTTTTACCGTTCTCAAAATATAAGTCTTCAAAGTTCGATTGTTTCTGAAGAAACTCATTGCCTATGCAAAAATAATGATTTGGAGTGTTGCACAGTGTTAAGATTTCTTTTGTTAACCCTTTATAAATTATCTCTTAATTACTGATCAGACAGATTACAGTTTGTTAAGTGATATCAATGTTTCTGAAGGAAAGAAATTTAGCTTTCTTATTAAACCCCTCAGGGGATATCAATGCTACCCAGTGACCTTGAAATTATGGTTGAAAAAACAAAGGCTTACATGAGCCATATATGATATGTTCATCTTTGGATGTCACATATTTGCATATTTAGCTCATGTTTATTCATGATGCAAGTGTGAAATAGAAATTACCCTGTAAAATTGTCAATATTTGATGGATTTTGATGGGAATTGCAGCTATTTTCTGGATTTTTAATGCTTTTTATATCAAATATCCAACTATTTTGTTTTCATGTCACACAACCTTTAAAGAATTCAGTCCTCCAATGAAAGATCCATTGGTAATATTTCAATATCTTTTACCGTTCGCAAAATACATCTTCGAAGTTTGATGGTTTTTGAAGTAATTCATTGCCAATGCAAATATGATGGTGGGGTGTTGCACAGCATTAAGATTTCTTTTGTTAACTCTATTATCTCTTAATTACTGATCAGATAGTTGAATTACAGTTTAGTGACTGATATCAATATTTCTCAAGGAAACAATTTTAACTATCATAATAAACCCCTCAGGTGATAACAATGCTACCAGTGCTGAGTGTCTTTGAAAAACAAAGGCTAACATTAGCCTAATATGGTACGATCTTTTGATGTCACATATCCATATTAAGCTCATGTTTATTCATGATATAAGTGAGAAATAGAAATTGCCTGTAGTAAAATGGTCAACATTTGATTGATTTTTATGGGAATTGCAGTTTGAAAAACTTCTTTTCCCACCTAGGTGTAGGCCAACAGCAAAGTACTTGTCAGGCTGACCACTGGTGGCATAACACTGATCCAAGGCATCAAGGAAAATGGTTTTCAGAGAAATCAGAATGGGTAACAGCGTAGTTTGCTCTTTAACCATCGTGGACAATTACAGTCAACGACAGGTTTACACTTTGGCCTTTTCTAAACGGGATTTGCCAGTGACAAAAAACAATGACTTCAAAAAATGCAGAAAATTTTTCCTTTCTAGGTGATGAAAATTGCATCTCAATAGCTTATAGCTGTTGGAAGATAATTTTCAAAAAAACACAATTTTTTCTCAAGGTAAAGTGCATTATGAGAAATATGTGATGTCATCATAGCACATTAATTTGACAGAGCACCAAATTTCTTTATGATTTTGACACCGCTGTAGGGAACATTTAATGTCTGCTATGCTGTACATAACAGAAAGATATTCAAACATTCCAACAGTATCAAATTTCAAGGAAAAATAGGACATTCAATTATAAAGAAATACAAAAGAAATCTGAGGCCAAAGTGCCCACTTCACATAGCATTCTGTGACCTTGATGAGAACTGGAGGTATTTTTTGAAAAAAATAAGTAGTCTTTAATGTTAGATATCTCAGTTAGGAAAATAGTAATGCTATGGGGTTTGGAGGGCATGAACTGGAATTTTTTTCTCTTTCACATGGGACCCCAAAGCCACTGGAATATGCCTTTGTTCTGATGTATCGATCCTGGTGCTTGCTATTTGCAAATCAACCTACCCATGTAACAGGTAAAGAAGATTTTCTGATCTACTGGGCTGTACAACCATCAACCACTTTCAAAACCATTTTGGTCTTAAAGCTACCATTATGGTTTCCCAAAAGTCTCTTCAAGTCTATATACTGTGTTATTGGTACCATTCTACTTTCTCCTACATTCTTCTTTTCTATGCATGATAAAAGTGATAAAAGTTGTTTACTACTTTAGTCTTGCACTGTTCCTCTTCTTTAATTGACTGCTTTTGATGATAGCCACACTGCTGCCCTAAGCACACAGATGTCATCAGCAGTGGTTTCCTAGATTTATCAGTGTGGTAGGGAAAAAAAGTCATATCCTGCTAAACAAAAGTAAAGCAAGGATTAAACCACTAGGGAAGACAAGCAGACAAGACATGGCTACCACTGACCTCCAAAAGTAGCAGCATATACCCAGACACAAACACCAATATTAGCCACAGTTTCTATCATGGAAGGTCAATTCAAATTGCTCTAAACATAAATATGGTTGCCAGTTTGATAGGAGGTGACCTGAATTAGCACAGCACTAAATTTGTGTGTTTGTTACTAAAGAACAAAAACCTCTGATAATGATGATGCCCTCCCCTATCCCTACCACCCCCTCTCCCCTTCCTTTCCACATCTCATATAGTTTATCACATAGCTCTCTTAATGGGCTAGGTGCTACAGTACTACCGTACAAATTCTGTTCAAACTACAATAGACATACATGTACAGTACAAATTACAAACAGGTATACAGCAATTGTTGATTATAATCATTTATACACCTCAAACTACACTGGACGAAGACTACATTTAGATTGCTGGTAGAAGTTTTTAATTTTAAGTACCCAGCATTTTTTATCAAGGAGATATACTGTAGTTGTAGGTACAGTAAGACATGACATTACTCTGTGTTGTGTACCCTTTTCTGATCATGGGACAAGTTAACCACATTGTAACAAACTGTACAAATACTGACCATTAGATTAGTGTAATTAAGTGACAGGAAACCAGCTCTTGCTTGAAAAAGGAGCCTAATATCAAAACATGCTAATTTCAGAAATTAACTAGCCAAAAAGTTATGAGCAAATGACATTTTGTTAATATTCAAGCTGGAACACCTTCCATCAGGCTTGACAAGATGATTTAAACTAGGCTTGATTCCAGGAAAAAGTAATCAGCATTCAGCCTACAGTACAGACTGAAGTTGAATTTAATCCCCACATTGAAGACTGTACATACACAATCACTGCAAGGAGACAGCAAACAGATCTAACAAGATTATCTCTTAGCTATACTGTGGTAAGCAAGGTATGACTAATCTGTGACCATGCATTAGCGAACACTGGATACAACAAACACTACAAACACTTCATAACACAATATACAAGACTGCACACCTTTAGGTCAAGAGGATCCCTACAGTAATTGAGAAGGCTTGGGACAATTTAAATATTGCTGGCTAATGGCATTTTTTGGGTCTTAATTGTAAAATTATATATACAGAGATGCCACCAGCAATTACAAAAAAAATCTGAAAGTGGTCTTAAGGTGTGAAACTGCCGGATAGGCAATCACAG
>WURT03172498.1:0-10443 GCA_009936505.3 Holothuria glaberrima | reverse complement strand
TTTGATCTGTTATGCAATCGTCCTATTGAAATCAAACTTAAGATTGATCTTAACCCTTTATGAAACAGGGGCCAGGTGTTAGTCCAATTCATGTTTTGCTTCCTGCCTTTGTAGATTATGGCAAAACCAGGTGCCACTGTCAATGACCAGGAGCCCTTTTTAAGTTGGTGAAAGTGCACATTACTCATGGCTTGGGCCCTGCCCCTATGCAGACTAATTTCCTGCCCTTAAACACTGGGCTGTGTGTTAAAAACACTGCCATCACACAATTAAAGGGCATTAAAGGGCACCAGTTGCCCCAAACATATTTTGAAACAACAGCTATATCTCACAAATTTCTTATTTTTCAATCCCTGTATCTTTCACGATACTTCAGGAATTAAATATAGCATATTTAAGGTACAGTAAACTAAGGAGCTTATTCGTCGTGAATTTGAATTTCACAATTTAATGAGAAAAATGTCATGTGGTTCTCAAGAGCCATTCATAAAATATGATAGACTATTACACTAATCCAAACTGGGGTGACTGCATTTTCCCTTTAACCAGTTTTAAACACTTAGTTACAAGTACTTCACATTGAAATTCTGACCTCGATGCAAGACCAGGATTCCACAGATGAAACCTATTAACTTATTAAAAAACTTACCAAACAGAACTCGTGTGCCACCCCCCCTCCAAAATAGACATGTCCCATCATTGTTATCAATGGGATATCTACTAAACTGTTTGCAGAATACCTGAGTAAGCAACGCTAGAGCATACGGGGCATACTCCAAATCTGTAATTACACAGTAAATTCATGTCCAAGTCTCAGAACAGTATCATCTCTTGTAGCAAATATGTGTTGAACAGTATATTACTGGACCCACAGTATGCTACAGTACCACACTGAGAGAGAAATTCTTTTTGTAAATGTACATAGTGGGCTACAAATGTACAGTACTTCACAGAATATTTTACACATGTATATCAAGGTAGTATGTACCCTGTAAAACTTTTGGCATAAACTGCAGTAAGTGCTACAAATTTGGGAGCACGTCAGACTTCAAGGAAATTGATCAAATACTGAATTATAATCTAATTTAAAGTTATATGTACAGTGTGGTACTGTACATCAGTAATTTCATGCGAACCAAATGCTTCTGCCTGTTGTTCAGAGAGGTGCCTGTTTTTACTGTACATAGACTTAAAGAAGTTATCCATTATACAATCAGTCCGTACACAAAAGTCCCATACTAATATCATGTACATGTCTCATAGTATTGTGCCTGGTCAAACTGTTTTGACACAGCCCAGCAGTATTGAGATCATGGCAACAATATAATATGCATCGAGAAGGAGCTTATCATTAGTCATACTGTGTGTCAGTGGCATTGAAACGTACTTTAGCTGGAGACAGGATCTTACTCATTGTGATGCATCTCCAATTAGACTCTAGTAAACTGAATCTTTAACAGTCTCTCTACTGTAGTTTGTATTCTACACACTTAAATGTATTATCATTCCATTTACATGTGTACAGTATCTATTAGTCACCTGATCAGTTCTTGAAGTCTGTATGACATGTTCCAGTCTTTATCATACAAAATTATGATTCATGAGCAGTGCATGAATACAAGCATAAAGGTTCAGGTGAAATCATTCATCTTCTCTATGCACTTAGACTCTGTGGAACAATCAGGCCACTGTGCAACACTTTATTTCTAGACCATTCTTTCATTTTGAGCACCTCAATAATGATCAGTATGGAACTGTATGCAGTGTATATTGTATATATGTGATGCACGTGTTTGCATACATGTGTATGTGGGATTGAACTGAACTTGTAAGATAAATTTTCTCATCACCCAAAAGGAACAAACAAAAAAAAACTAAAACTACCTACCATTTGAGGTAATTGTCAAAAAGGTTACCATTGCATGATTTACCTTATAGTGTTTGCAGCAAATCAATGCACATCACCTCAAGCACCTGGAGCAGCTACACTTTTGTTCCTGATTTGGCACTATATCTTCAATGAATTATTATTATTAAAAAACTTGGGGAGACTCCCTACAGTATATTTGGAGTCAGGTTACATCACCCTATTAATTGCAACTCTGAAGCAGTCACAGCTCCTGCAATGACATTAATGCAGGAACATACTGTATACCAATTCTAATCTGCCAGTAGCCTAAAAATGTGTATTTTCTTACATGTAATACACCAATAGGCACACACTTCATAAGGAATGCTCAACAGCTGGAGTGCCTAAGGTATTGCATCTAACAATGTCAAAGAATGATCATAGGGGCCAACCGAAGATAAAACTTGCCTCTGAATTGTGAAAGAGTTCAAAAGAGCTAGCTGTGTTTATTAAACTTTACTTAAGCTGCAAAATAACATACTGTAAATCAGAAAGGTTCTTTTCTTTTTAACAATTTTTTGACAGTATTAAAAATTAGTCAGGAGTGTACTTTTAAGGAAAGTGGAATGGCTATTCCAACCCCAGCCAGGAGTCATGACTTGGAAGTAAAAAGGGCTTATTGAGTTGGTTCACAAACTTCGTGATTGTTTCACACCTGTTGAGATTTACTCACATCTTGACGGTAAAGGATCAAACTAAGAGATTCTGCACATCTGACTCACAACTGAAATGACAATGATGGGGTTGTAATTACTGACTACAAAGATTTACTACAAATTCGTGACCAGACACTTTTCATCATTAAAGGTAGTAATCATATGCAATCCCTGTTCACAAAGTGTCAATTTCTCACATTCTCTGTACAGTACTGTAACTACAGGAAATGATACATGAGTAATATGAGAAGCAACGCAATGATTTACAGGTACTTCAAACTCGGCACAAAAAATAATCAATATCAACTCAATGAATCCCTTTTAATGGGAAATATTGTGTTTGTTTTACAGAAAATGTCCATTTTTTAAACCAATATTAATAGATATTAGCTACCGTACATATACAGAATGATAGACAATTCAAACTATTAGGCTCAGTCTTACTTATTGTGATCCTACACTTTATGGGGATGGGTATTCAGAAGTGTTCCACATGCCACACACCATACTGAGATGACATTTAACACATGTTGGAATCAAAAATCCATTATTTTATGAAATTTCATATTTTGTCACAGAAATATGCCTTTAAGTAGCTACTCATTACACCAAAATCATGCAGTAACATGGTGGAAATGCTGCAGTACTGTATTCAGAGTTGATAAGGAATAAGCCTACACTTCCCAAGATACAAGTTGTGTCTGTATCAATTGACCTACCTGTACAACATTAACAGAAGTTTTGTTTTCGTAAACTTTTGTAACTACTCATGAAATGTCACTGTGTGAATGCAGGGCTTTCATTAATTTATTTAACAAAAGAGTTTTTGACTGCCACTCAAAATTTTGAAAGGGCCATTAACTGCCAGTCATAATTTCCAAAGCTTATTTGACTCCCAATAAAAATTTTCAAAGAGTATTTACATGACTTCCTTTACTTTTAAAAGAAAAAATGTATGATTGATCTCACTCACTGAAACTTATAACTTAGGCTGAGTGCATGTGTCACGTACGTACAGTACAGTATACATAACGTTACGACTGCCTGTGTCTGATCTGGTCGCTCTGAAAAATATTTTTTAAACTCTGAATCTATGCTATAGCAAAGTTTGATCGGCTGTTTTTGCTATCATATTCTGCCTTACAGTAGTGTCAAAACTATTTTATTAATACTACCAAAAATAATCATAGTCGAAATTGATTGTACAGTACATTCTGTAAAAATGAACAGAATAGAGTGTCTCACCTCAGGCTATATTACAATCACCCCTTGTTCAAAGTACGCAGATCCAGTCAAAGGTCAATATTTTAAGACATACACTAATGACATACTTACAGTATTTTAGCAGGTTTGGACTAGAGAACTATTTGTGTGGGTAAGGTGACTTTCACATGTTGTTTTCGTCCGTGCATGTTGTTGATACATACAGTAGTACTTACATGCAGTAGTACTAACTGTATGTGCTCTTCCAAGTTACAGGCTATAGCATACCTGTGGACTTTTGTACCACTTTATGTACAGTACTGTACTGTGAGACTATTAAATAACGGTCAGGCTATAGTACTAAAGGTGTATGAAATGTTCGTGCGAAGAACAAACGAGTCCAGATTATTAACGTGTGTCATTAGAAGGTACAGTACTTTGTTAGCTTGTACATACATGCTAGCGCACCCGAAACTCATAGGCAGTGACCAGAAATACGCAAAGGGCGGTTTATGCCATGCATATTTGACCTGCATTACAAAACGTGAATGCATCAGTTCACTCTTAATGTTTCGTACTTGGATGCGTATTTGACTCTTTATCCCACTTTTCTAACGCTTATTAGGTCTCACCAATACACACAATACGCAAATACGCACACTAATGAAGACCCTGTGAATGTGTGTGCTTATCAATTTGAAGCCAGTTTGCATCTCAACCTGGAGTTGTTATTCTTCAGTAAGGAAATCTGCTTATTTAACCTTGAAATTTGACAAAAAGTGGTATTTTTCTAGACTTCAGTGTAGATCAGGAAAAAAAATGTGTGAATATTGAGGTTCAATTACAAACTATTGTCACCCTTCATCAGATCTACTGTACAGTACCTACACAAGGCTACTGTTTGCAAGTGAAGCCATCAAATTTAAGGTGTGTAGTGCTTGTGGCACTCATACATGTATAGACTCCATATTTCACAAGGGTTGGACCACACAAACATCACACCGCACAAACCATTCTAAGGCTAACATTATTACTGATTGGTAGGGCTGTCAATGTGTAGCAAAACTATTAAAACAATAATTGCAAAATTCTGCAATTGCTAAGCAGTTTATCATGAATATTGCCTTCACAGTGTGCACAAGCTCTGGGTATTTATTTTTGGGTCATCATATCGACAAGTACAGTAAGCCTGATTGTTTGGGAAAGATTGACACAATAGTACTGATGTATATAGATGACAAGAATGAAACTAAAAAGATTTGTGAAAGGGTAAGTTGAACAGAAAATGGGGACTTCACAAATGTTGAAGTAGATAATACATAGGATTTAGGTCAAAAATGATGACTTTTGTGATTTATCTCCTGTAGCTTTTTACTATATGTTTATTCCATATGCAATCGATCTGCAATTAATCACTACACGGTAATGATAATGAAGTAAAGACACTTAGCGTTAACCAGACAATTTCAAAGAAAACGATGGTGCATCATTAACCCCAAACCTCCAAGCCACAAGGAATTGCACGGAGGCAAATGAGAACGATAGAGTAGTTGGAACAAGATAGCAGACATACAGTAGGAGGGTGCAGTGCTAAAATTATTTCGGGTAGCATGCCAAGTGCAAATTAATGCAAATTACATTTACCAAGGGGTATTAAGTAGGCCTACAGTATGTGTCTGCAAAAGTGGGAAGTGATTTCATCACTAAACAGCACAGCCCTACTGATCAGTATTACCCAAATTCAAACAATGTCAGCTATTTTTTTTTTCTTTCTTTCTTTTTCTTTAATTTCACTACTATACAGTGCAAAAATTATTTTGCTTAAAATCATACTTTGACACATGTACAGTTCTGTACCCATGTAAACTTGTGTTCTTCTTACAGTACAATTCTACTCAGGTCACTGCAAAGACCCTTGACAGTTCACTGATAACTAATCCTTTTGACTCTGCTGTAGTTCTATAGCTGACTCTACTATATTGTAACACTGGTGCATCTTTTAAATCTACCTACAGTCAAAAACAGTACACTCAAAGGTTCTTTTCATGTGTTTGCTTAAGATGTGGTTGCCCTTACCTTTTTAAATGCCATGGTGATTAAACCAGATTGGTACTGTTTGCTTGATCACTAACTGTACAGTAGGCAATACTAATGACTGTACTACCTCAATTATTGTCAATGCCCACGCCTCACTGCTTTCAAATACTGTACTCCATGGAAAAGTTTAAGGGGCTAAGGAAGTTTTTAAGTCTGTGCACAGGAGATGATACTGAAACAATTCATTTCAATGCCTTGAAGAACTGTCAAAGAGGACAGGAAAGAAGACTGTACTCCAATACAAGACAATTCAAAACCATTTAACAACTACAGTATAAAACTGGTCTGTAGCCACTGGCCAGACAAATACCGAATGGGGATGAAATAGCTTCCAAGGGGTCAAAATTTATTGTTAAGGTGGCAAAACATACTGAAATGCATTAAGGTAATTAATGGCAATTTCTGCTATACAGGGGGAGGCAAAAATTTCCCCATACCCATGATGCCCCCTTCCTGCTGGCTACTGGCTTGCTACTGAAAACCAACACTGTCTAAATCTTATGTTTAAAGTACAGTACATAGTAGGCAGGTGCAAATTGTGACTGAACATCAGTCAGGTCAACACAGTGGCAGTGTAACAAATTTTGGACCTGGCCTGACAATGATATGAGTCTGTTCCCCTACAATGATTAGGTCACAATCAGGTTGATAGAGTGTGCAACTGCTGTATTATCTGATGGACAAGGTGGCCTGGATTACAAGTCTTCAACTAATCCCCAACAGGTTGTAAGGATGAACTGTAGGCTACCATTCTGATCAGTGCAGTGCGGCCTTTACTAACTATTCAGGTTTCATCTTGTGTCTGCTGACCTAGTGTGATATGCAACCCTTATGGGCTTACAATGCAAACTTCCTACTTTATTTACAAAAACAAATTTGGAATATTGAAATACAAGGTCTTTCCTTCCAGTTCCCTTTTGCTAAATTATGTTTTTAATATACTGTATTATATATGTCAGCAGCTCAGTTTTTTATGTTTAAAGGGCAATTTTCATAATCCCAGAGAGTTCCAATTCTCCAAACTAAGCAGTTTGTAGCTCCTCCCATAACTGTAGCAGACACAAAACTACTTTTTTGCTTCAGGCCATGTCCTGGTGAACATACAAGACTTTAATGTGTAATCCAAACACTCTCTCTACATACAGTAAGTGTGGAACATGTGAGTTACTCTGTATCACTTGAATTTTCAAACTTTTGATGTCAATCAAAGAACAGTAACCAAAGTGAGAATTTTGATACCCCCACACCAGAAATATGCTTTTGGATGATGACTGTTGGTCTTTAAGTTACAATATGTCCCCTTTTAAAGAAATACTGTATTGCAGGCTGACATACAGTATTCTTTACAATGTAAAGTGCAGAACTGAAGCATTTGGGGAATCCTACCTGCGATCACTGTGTAAAAGTACTGCTCACAATATTCTATGGGTCTACTAATAAAGCTAACATCAAATTCATACACAGGCTGATATGTACACACTTTTCATACTCTGATGACTGATATGTACAAGTTGTAATTCAATTACTTCATATTGATTGCATGATTTTCTTCCAGGAATCACTCCCACTTTATATTAACATGCACAGTAGGCTACAAAAGCATGCTGTATTGTAAGTATTTATACCCTTTTCCCTCATACATACTTTAGTGTATACACCCACTACATAAAACTGGGTAAATGAGCAAACAAAAATATGCACTCCTGTAGTACAGTATGCACTATTTCTACATCGTAACCACTAATGAGCCACCTTTAATTACATATAAACTGAATACTGTATGAGCTGTAATTTCTACTGTATTACAGAAGTGCATAAAACTAATAGGTTTCAATAAAAAAATTTAACAAATTCAATAAAGTGCAAGGTAGACTTGATTAAATTAATGTCTGAGTCACACTTCAGTGTCTGCAGGACTGGTGTGTATACATGTGTAGTGCCACATTATACCTTTTGCTTGTACTTTGTCCTGTCTATAAAACTGTTCCCTCTCCACCTCATAATGGTGACATGTGCAAGGCTGGCTGAATATTACATGTACTGTATACAGAGCACGTACATTAGGCTCAATATCTGAAACCTCCTGGGCATTTTCACTCCTGCAGTACTTTGCGATACACACGCCTCCCTCCTTATCTGCTATGTGTACAGCAATGGAGCTCTAATACTGTACATACATATTTTTAGTTCACTGCTTTGCCTTTCACCAATATAAAAGTATGACTAAAATTAATTACACTAAAGCTCCCCATAGTAGCACTGCTGCTATTGATTTGAGCAGCTCCACTGCACTAAAATGTTACACAACGTGCAGTGCTTCACATGTACAAAAGCTACCGCTGATTGTCACTTTCCAGCTTGCAAAGTCACTCTGGATCAATAGAGATTTAGCTACATTGTTGTTTTTAATGCAAGAACCTTCTGCAGAACAGAGCACTAACAAGTGCAGTCTGCTAACGATCCCTGTAATGTGATAAATTAATAAGCGCAAACCAAGTTGAAGAAATTAAAACTCCTGTCCCAAGCACATCAGTTTTTCACATTTTTCATAAAAATGGCAGTACTGAAGAAAGCTTGTACTCTATGCTGCAGTGCTCAGTGTGTACATTTACTTTCAATTGTTTTTTTTTTTTTTGTATATCTCTTAAATTGATAAAATGCTATAAAAGAGCAGACCAATACAAATCAAGATCTGTTTTAACTACATCACACTTAACAAATTAATGCTATACCCTGAAATTTTGCATAATTTTGTGGTGATTGATTATAGCATGTGAACATTCATAAAACAATGAAAACAGCTTTGTTTTGGGCTAAAACCAAACTTGTACTATTTTAAACCTTGGTATTAGAACTTTGACAAGCTGTGCTGAACATACTGTACTGTACCTTATACTGTACAGTAATATGTAAGGAGTGTTGTTACAGTGCTGTGTAATGTAGAGTAGTACATTAATATCCCAACAGGGATGGCAATGAAATTTTATCAGTTATGAAATGGGCCTATATATCTGATGGTTGATGAAACTTAATGGGAGGACAATAATTCGAATGCACATGCACACATCTCACTAAACCTTTGGGATAAACATATCAAACCTACAAACCAAACCTCATGGAGCTGGAAAAGGCTTAAAAAGGTGAAATACGAGTTATAATGAATATGGGAGGACACTCAGACTCAGAAAACAGCTAAAGGTATGAGACCCTGAAACCTCCAATGTGCAAACTTTGCAGCTGAAGGAGAATGAGGACAACTGTCGGCCAAGATGCTGGACATAGGGGGCGCGGTGTCAGAACTTCTCCGAGTTGCGCGGGGCGCGAGAATAATGCAAATAAGATGTAGCCAGGGGTAAGTACATGTCAGCAATGTTAATGTATCATCCCATACCCACAACACGTGTTCCGAAATTGGAGTTTACTTGAGAAATTTGTCGAATCATCCTTTTTTAAATCTACCGTAAGGAGGGTTCTTCCCTACACATACAGTACACATACACTACATCTGTACTGTATCAATTGTCTCTTTTGGTATAAAAATTTGTGTTACAATCTGCTATATATAATGTAGGATGAAGACCCATATTTTCAAGTACTGGAATGCTAGGCTGGCCACAAACAGGCGAAAGCTTAATGATATATAGGTACAGTATGTACTAGTGTTTTCACCGATTCCTAAAATCGGAACTGGGGGATGTTGGACACGTACCTGCCGGGTACAAGGGGACCCGGCGAAAGTGCAAGACGTATCAAACACACGAGTTTTTCAATATTTTGCACTTTTGCCCGGTATTGAAGGTTTGCATTAACTATTACCATGTGTACTTAGGCCTATATTTCTATTCATTTCAAATGGTAACAGTGAAAAACTGTACAAAGTATAATGTGATAAATGTTATAATATATCACATATACAGTATATGACAGACAACAAGAGATACAGTATTGATAGAAAGAAATGTTCACTTTATGAAGGAACCGGATAGTAATTTCAGAACCGGGTAGTAAATGTTGGGCAGGTACCTTGGTTACCCATGAAAACACTAGTATGTACGTAAAGTAAGTGCACTTAAAGTTGAGAATGCAGGAAATGGGGAAATAAAATAAATGGCACAGCTGAACAGTATACTGAATCTTACACATCACACATGTCAGCTATTCCAGTCAGCCACAGAGATCTCTCTGCCAATACTGCTGTGCTGTACATACTAGTCAAAGGCAGACCGTGGCAACTGAACGTACACAGACCATAACTGAGGACTTACAGTATTAGGCCTTGTTTACTGCAGGGCTCGAAAATAATCTGGCCCTCTGGCGCAAAAGCCCCAGGGACGGCCGCGACTGCTCCAGGAAAACGAAAAGGTAGGTGTTTCTCTGGAGCTAAAAATAGCGCCAGGCGAGTGATGCATTCAATCTAAAAATCACAGAAACATTTCGGGCACATAAATGTCAAATTACAACACAAAACTGTCCCAAAATCTCGCGATATGTACCGTGAAAAAATGAAGTTTGTGTTTGTGACCCGACCGGCAGTCCAATAGCAACTCCCTGGTCTGTCCATGCAATGTTACGTAGCAA
>WURT03172476.1:0-10444 GCA_009936505.3 Holothuria glaberrima | reverse complement strand
CTTATCAAAATATAGCTGCTTTCAGTTTACCAGTGTAATGAAGTCATCGAAACCTCAATGCATTTTTGCATTCTGGTCATGTTTTGTGTTAAGTCAAGCCCTTTCTGTAGGCTTTGTGTTCTGTGTTTGGGGTTCACATCATAATACGGCCAAGACGCTTCCAACAATGAGTTACAAGTCGGTACTATTCACAATACCGGTTCTGGGTAACCAGTAGTACCGGTACCAAAATTGTGCGCTCACCGCCCATCCCTACCCCTTACATTTTATGTCCAGTATACACTTTATACTATATTATATAGACATGTACAGTATGATGTATACTGGACAATGAAAGAGGAGCCTGTTGCCTGGGACCTACAGTACCACATTACAGTACAGCTTTAGAACCTTGGCATTGTTTCAAAGATTTTTCCGGTAAATTTTGGTAGAATACCAATGGGTTTCCAACTACAGTACAGTATGGATTAGTGGATAACTTTCAGAGATCAAACCTGTACCTGTCAGCCTGTATTGTATGCATGCATGATGTGCACCCCATGTACTAGATTTTCAAGTATTCAGACTTTCAAGTGATCCTTTATTGTTAACTACGTAGTAAGTAATATCCTTTCTTCTACATTCTGAACCTTTTGCCTACTTTTCAGTTTCTTTGAAAACCTACTTTATCCTACTTTTTCCTACTTTTTGATAGAAGAGAATGCAAAATGTAATTTCAAAATATTGTAGAAGTGTCTAAAGATTGATTATGATGCTGTCAACATTGCAGAGTATCAATGAATGGAAGCCTGCAAAAGTCTTTTGTCCTCCCTCTGGTCTACAAAATCCTATATTTCTCCTGCTTTACTAAGAATTTGATCCTACTCGTATCCTTCTTGTTCACCTGGGTCGTCCGCTTGAAAGCATGACTAAAATTTTCGCCACTTGAAGGATACTGTACAGTATACTGTGAAACAGTCAAAGGAAAGTAGCAAAAAAGGGTTAACAAAATCCAAAGCATTAAAAACTATAACACTTCCCCACCCCCTCCCCCCTATAGAAACATTTGGAAAATTTGAAAAATGATTTTTGGGAAAGAAACATTTGAAAAACTTGATAAATGATTTGTGACAGAATTGTTAGGAATAATCATACAGTTCTGTAGAGTGTAGACTGGTATTTGGCTTATCTCCCATTTACCCTTCCCCACCCCTATTACATGTTTTGTAACGTGAAAGTGATGGAAACTTGAATGGAATCCCTAGTTACGAGAATATTGTCTTTGCCACTCTAATTTTATCCCATATAAAATTACAAAATTTTACACCAGCTGACATTGAATTCTGGACAAGACATACCAATCCCTCGAACCCATTCGTTTCACTTAGATGGCCCTTCATTCCTTACTGTAAGTAACAATCTGCGCTGGTTGTGTAAAAAAAAAAAAAAATTGGGCAGTCAAGTGGCAGAGTGGTCTATTCCATCTGCTTTGCACCGATGTTTCACATGTGCATGGGTTCGATGTATGTAGGTTTTTCTGCGGGTACTCTGGCTTTCCTCCCACTTGGCATAGGCTTGCCTCTAAAATCGATTGCCCAGCTGACGAAGTCTGTTGTGTGCCGGACTGAAGCACCTTTGGGTGGACCGGTTAACTAGCCGACTTTGCTTTTGGTCATGTAAAATGCTACAAGGCAGTTTTAATACAGTAAAGAGGACCTTCTACTGATTATTCTTGAGTAGCATGGCCAACTTCCCCATTCTATGCCTCACCTAAAAATCTTTCCAATGAAAATGCAGCCTGCTGTATGAAAGTACTGTAATTCTATGTTGCATTCAAAAGTCAACACATCAAGTAGAAATTTCAGCACTTTTATATTCACTCACTTGTGAAACATATATTCTGTTTTTTCCACCAGTATATATAATTACAGTGCCTTTCTTCATTGAAGTACCATGCTGAGTTGACAGCAAGTGACATATACTGCATATATCACATTTCTGTAGACGTTCAAAGTCAGGTTGAGCACTGTTACCATACATACAATTGTTTAAGATGTGAGTGGTTCAATAGGACAGTGAAGTACCATGAAAGTCATCAGGGAGGAGTATTTATTAGTCTTCGATGATATCTCAGACATGTGAAAGGTAATAATCAGCCACTAGTTCTTTAGCATTTCCCTTTAGCATGTGATCGACCCGTTGTTTATTAGCTGTCTCATTTGAGGGTTGAAGAGCAGGATCTGATCAAAGTTGTATGCAAAGCATGGAGATGAGCAATGGTATTAACTTTGGAGATTGGAATGCAAGCTAGTTGCCATTTAACATTTGCAGATGAGGTGTCTGTGGTTATATGTACCAGTCAAATAATGTGTTATAAACATGGTACTGTATGTTGGAGGCCTACATAGCGCAAAATGTCTGAGAAGCACTGTGTGAGAAAATAGTGCCATGTACAGTATTGTACATCCTGTGCAGTAGATGTCATTTTAGATGTGGAGTGAGCATTCCATCCTCGTCTCTTCCATCGTTTGCTCTCTTGTACTGAGTTCTCGTGATGTGTAATGCTGTTTTATACAGGTCATTTTTTACAGAGGCTTGCAAAAAGTCCCTACAATAAAACCTTTTTGAAACAGGAAATTTGGACTATTGGAATTAAAGTCTTTACTCACAAGATGAAGGTATTGAACCTCTCTCAGATTCAACAGCTATGGATTTTATTTTTCACAGGGAGTTAGGACTTTCAGTAAAAGTCATGCAGTTGTGATGCCACACAGTCTGGAATTCCGCCCAAACGTGTATCCAAGTTTCTTGTCTTGCCAAAGTTTCTATCCTGTATGAACTACTGTAAGGAGATGTGCTTTTGGAATAAGACAATTTCCAAGAAATCATTAATCCATCAAATTTATCCAGTAATTTTTTGAGCATTGTTTTCCATTTTATCTGTCACTGGTGTTTAGACAGCTTGACTGAACTGTAGCACAAACTTCTTTCTTGATCCTCATTTGTCCACCAAGTAGCAAATTTCTGTGTTCTTTGTGACATCAATGCTCTACAGGTTTGATCATGTATTTTCCTATATTTTGAACCTTTATCATCAAAATAATATAATCCAGTTTGCAAAATTTCTGCAGATTTGATTGTAGTAACCCAGTCTGTTATTGAGACATTTATAGATTTAGAAGATTCTTTTAATGCTAGTAAAGGGATACCATGCTTTTTGGTTTGGATGATAAGAGAAACCTATGTGTTCGTGATGGCGTGTGTGTATGTGTGTGCATGTGTGCGTGTGTGCATGTGTATGTTTGTGACACTGCTTGTTAACATGATATCTCAAGAACGGAAACACTTTCTCAAACTTAGTACATAGATGCCCCATATTAAGAGGAAGAACCCTATTGTTTTTGGTGGGGATCAAAGGTCATCTGGGGTCACCAGGGGTCAAACTCTGAAAACCTGGTTAACAACACAGCTCAGGATAGGAAACTTAGATGAATTCTATACTTAGCATGTAGATTATGGTAAGAGGAAGAATTCTAATGTTTTGGTGGGGGTCAAAGGTCATGTGGGGTCATCAGGGTTCAAACTCTGAAAACCTTGTTAACAAGATATTTTGAGGTAGGAAACTTGGATGAATTTCATAGTTACTACAGTATGTAGATCCTATATGGTAAGAGGAAGAACCTTATTGTTTTTGGTAGGGGTCAAAGGTCAACTGTGGTCACCGTGGGTCAAACACTGAAAACCTTTTTAGCACGATATCTCAAGGTAGGAAGCTTGGATGAATTTCATACTTAGCATGTAGATCCATTATGGTAAGAGGAATGAATTTCATACTTGTGCTGTATATGAAGATTGGTTATGGTAAGAGAAGGAACCTTATTGTTTTTGGTTGGGGTCAAAGGTCATCTGGGGTCACTGGGGGTCAAACCCTGAAAACCTTGTTAACACAGTATCTGGAGGTAGGAAGGTTGGCTGAATTTCCTTCTTCATATGTAGATGCATAATGATAAGAGGAGGAACTATTATTTTTGGTGGGGGTCAAAGGCCATCTGGGATCACTAGGGGTCAAACTCTGAACTTTGTTCACACCATAATTCGATGAAGGAAGCTTGGATGATTTCATACTTTGTATGTAGATGCATTATGGTAAGACAAAGAACCTGTTGTTTTTGGCGGAGGTCAAAGTCATTTGGGGTCACCATTGATTGAATTCTGAAAACCTTGTTAACATGATATCTTGAGGTAGGAATCTTATATATATACATTTCATACTTACAGTAGTATGCAGATGTGTTATGGTGGAGGTCAAAGCTCATCTGGGGTTGCCACAGGTCAAAAAGCAAAATTTTGCAAGAATTCCCAAGATTGTCATCTGGGATCTACAAAGGTGAAAATGCAAAATTTCCCCAGAATTCCCAAGATCAAACATGAACACAAATCTGTATTTTTCCAACATGTTAAGATAGTATTTGATCAGTGACTGAAAGAAATGGGCTAACATGGCATTATTTGGAATAAAACATGCATCATCGAAACCTCATGCATTTTTGCATTCTGGTTTAAAAAATAAAAAGCATGTGAAAATCTTATAACAGCCAGTGAAAAGTACTTAAAACCTTAGTTAATGTTTTCCTACAGTTCAGTAGTTATAAGAGAAGTCTACATACTGTATGCATCAGACATTGTATTGGAGAGGGGAGGTGTACCTCGTTACTGTGCCTTCTTTGATTCACCCGGCTATACGTACAGTAGTATGTTCTTATCAAAGCAGGGTGCCTGAATTTTTGTGAACAACCAGCCAGGTTGGTGTTCATTTTGGTCAAAAACACCAAGTGAAAACTTGTTGGCATTTTAACCACTCCACTGTAGTTCTGTATTAGTCTCATTTCAGCAGTGTGCTATAAAATAGCCCTGCTTTTTACAGACACAGGCCTAATTAATTCATTCAACTATGGTCTGAATTATGGGACAATGTATTTATGTGTTTTTGCACAGTTTCCTACTAATATTATAGAAAAACATGCATTTTATATGTGCAAAGCCAGGCTTTTGTAAAACAATTTCAGAATTGCTGTTATCAACAGGAATCCACAGAGGAAATAGAATAAGAGGGGAATTCCCCTCTTTCAACATTTGGTCTTAAAGTTTTGATTCTCACTGTATAGGAGCCTATGGTTTAATGAGGCTTAACAGTAAAGGTCTGAGTGTGGAAGCTTTCTGCAGTACATACTGTAAAGCGAAATTCTTTGTGGGATATTTGGAGGATGTTGTAAGGAATTTACTGGAAATACACACTGTTGATGGCCTAAAAAGTATCACTGACTACTACATACCCAATAGTACATAGGATTCAAAGTATTTTTTTACTTCAGATGAGTGTGATTTGTTGTGTACAGTAAGTTGTTTGTTTGCGGGTCAATAAATACAATGTGATAAAAAGATTTGATGTAAGGTATTTTATACTGTACAGCAGGAAGGGGCTGCTAGAGAGGCAGAGAATGTGAAGGTGTGTGGTGGTCATGAATACCCTGTTCTGCAGGGCACAGCTTTTCAAGGCCCCAAAAGTGTTTCAATAAATAAACAGGTACTGGGATTGATTGTCTTTGTCACATGAAATCATATAGGCCTAAAATAATGTAAAATTGTTTGTTGTGATGAATGGACTGCACCATTTGTACAGTACACTAGTGTTAATAGCAAGTGCTTGAAAATTAAACCTGTGGGCCTGTGATGGATTATCCAACAAAGAGAATAATTGTTTTGGGGAAATTTTTGCACATTTTCTGTCCAAATGATGCATCCAGTGTTATAAAAGAAATGCATCGAAAATAATGTAAAAAGTCCTGCAGAACTTACAAAAATACCATAGTATAAAAAGCCAGCTACTGTATGACTACTGTAGCTGCATGTCTATCAGTGCATCCAACAAATAGTTGCAGGATTTGTGTCTGGTCAAATTGGGGCTGTTGCAGTGTGTGCCTACCTGAAAACAATTCATCATGCTGACCATGTTAGAGCAAGGCCTGCATCTAATGCCTACGTGCTTACCCGCAGTTGGACCTATTGAGTGAATTTCTTGTAGTACAGTATTAGTAATTTACATTGTAAATGGGGGTAAGTCCATGGGTAAGTGACACACACATGGTTTGACAAACAGTAATATTACCCATAAAAGTGTGTCCAAAAAGTTTAAATGCTAATCAAAAAGAAGTGTTACAAAAAATGAGAAAGTATTTTATTTTCTTCGCCGTGATCATCTAATTTCAATGAAGGACATACTGTAGTCTGTCGACGTCGCTACATTATAGAGTTACAGTATGGGTATGCAACAGACCTAGGGGTAAGTGACTTTTAAAATAGGTATAAGCAAAGAAGGGTTAGTGGGTAAGTGGTTGGGAATATGAGCAGCGATCCCGCGGAGACGGGGACGTGTCCCCCAATATTTGAGAAAATCCCCCGTTGACTTTGATTTTTCACACAGTAAATTATTTGAAAATAGGCAGCCGCTCGTCCCCCCAGTATTGAGAACAAATCACCACCCTTGGGTAGGTTAGTAACAAAAAGATGAAAGGGAGGCTTGTGTTACTGTAGAGGACCTATGTATATGCTGTCAGTGGTGACATGTATAGCCACTGTTTGCTTCATACAGTACTTTGTACTGTGTATGCACTCATGGCAATTGAGAAATCTATTTTTAGAAAACAATTAAACATTACATATTGTCATTTCAGTATTCAGCTATCCTCAGAATTTCCTGACATTTACAGCAAGATATAGTATACACGTAGCTCTCATACTGTACAAATCTGCTTCATTTCCCTCATGCAGATTGTTGTAAACAATTTCGTATTGGCATTGTGCTCTTAACAGCCATTACCACTTGGAAAGGATAGACTTACTGCAGTGAAGGCTCTTTCTGTTATTTTAGTTTTCATTATTGCAATTGTCTATTGATGTCTAATGGTGCATGGTGCATCTCCCTAATGACACTGCACTATTATGAGAGCATTACATATGTAGACTACCGTAGTACTGTCTGTTGATCTAAAAAACTGGTAAGGTTGGTGGCTGTTTCAAGTTTGTAAAGTACTGTTGACAGTGGTGGAAGGAAAGGGAGTGTGAAAGCTAGATGAGATAACCCTCATTTGATCATTTGAAGGGATTTTAAGTTCTACATTACTGTACAGTACTCATAGTATATTGTGTTGGACTGATAATCCACATTCAATAGTCTTCCACTGAAATGTGTAGCACAGTCGTTTCTAGGCACAGTCCTCTCTGGTCACAGAGTATTCACACTACAGTTGTTTAGTACATCTACAGAGTACTGTATGGATCAGTACTGTTGTACTATTGTTGGAGATGAGTAAAATTTGCATTAGACAACAACTTTCTCTCTTTGAACTTGTCCGATGGACAAGTATGTTCTACATGTAATTGAGTAGTTCACTACAGTATATCAGCAAGGAAGTCATAAAAATCCCCGTAAGTAGTGGTATTGATGCAGTGGTATGGACTCTCATTCATCATTGAAACATAAAGAGAAAAAGATACTGTAGCTGGAAAGCATGAAGAATTATGTTTTTTTAACTATGGTAGTGACGTGAAATACAATTATCATCTTTTGTTTGTCATTTGCATTTGGAGTTTGGACAACCAACAAATATTTCAGACAACCAAAATTTGGCATCAAAATTGTCTCATGGACAATCTGAAGTTTCTTAAAAAATCAGGCCTGTGTACAGGTATGTTACAACTACAGTACAACTTTACTAAAGTACAGATGTATCTACTGTATTTCTTATCAATGCTATTCACATCCACCATTACAATATACAGTCATATAAATTCCACTATTTTCTGTATTTTACACTTCCATGCACTACAGTACATACTCATTTGCCCCTTTCCAAATCCAGCCACCAGTCCATTATGGGGATATTAATGTTTTGTTGTGCAAATTTTTCGATGGGTACTATTATAAAAAGATGTTTCTTTTGGAAAACTATTGAAAAAATTCATCTGATAGTTACTTTTTTTCCAGCTGAACATACCATAACTGAAATCTATGGGTACTATAAATCATATGCTTTATGCACTGCTCTCATTGTTTACTGTATACAAGTATAAATCACTCCTTCATTGGTAAAAAAGTTTCATCCTTATTGGTGACAAAATTTTCCTTCTATTTGCAGAGATGGAACTGGTCCAATCGAATTCAAGACGCCTAAACCAAAGCGTCTGGCCAATACCAAGATGTCATATATTGACCGGGTCAGAATCAACAGTGCAGTGTGGCGCTGTTGGCATATGCAGTGTAAGTTTCTGTAGATCTGTGTTGACCATGGCTTCTGCATTCCTCAAAATCCAGTTGTATTTATACTGTATAGTGGTAAATTTTCACTGGGGTATAATTTTTTTTTTTGCGTCCAAGTAACTAATTGCGAATTTATGACTCGCAAAAATACTTTGTTACTGTTCAAGACTATGCTGGTTGATGCAACAGCCAGTTCTTCATTCCGCAAATATGTGTACAATGTGCAGAATCACGAAAAATTAGCCTCAGAAATTTCCTGCTGTACAGTAGATTTTGCACCATAGAGTATGTGCATGTTTCATGTATTTATTAGTGGTGTTACAGTATGTGTACAGATTTCTGTTACTTTACAGTAACTGTGACACAGACAAGTGCCAAATGTTGCATCTATAGGAATACCAGTTAAATGCCATGAGCAAATTCTTTCGTGCAAAAAGTAGGAGGCACATTGAAACTTGTCAAAGGTTACGTGAACTACAGTATTATGGATAATGTGTCAGTGTCCATGTGTGTGACAGTAGCACCTGATACTGAGATATACCTTTATATTGCAATAAGAGTTGTACGTAGAACTTGGAAATACTATACATGTTTAACATGGCGTAATTGAACATGAAGCCAAATTCAAGAAAACTAGCAACTATAGTACAGTATGTTAAATGTTTGGTGTACAGTATACAGTAGCTACTGTAACAGTCTTGTCACAAGCATTGAGTGAATGAAGAGGCTGTACTTGGAGTCACTAAGGAGCTGTGAGGTTTGGCTTTTAATTCTTGACTTCATCGGGGAGTGGGTTTCCATCTAAGTGCAGTCTGGTTTTCCCATAAAAATATACCAGTATAGTAAACAAAACCCAAATTTGATTTTTAATTACTTGAGGATTTGGTGATCAAAGGAAGTGAAACATGAGAAATGAGGCTAATTAGAAGCATTGTCATACAATGATTTCCTTCAAACTTGTCACAAAATTAATCCACATCAACTCAATGAGCCCCTTTAATATGTCCATTTTAAAGACACAGGCTTTCTACACATTGAAGCCATGTACAGCACACTTGAGCCTGGCTGTGTTCAACATGCTCTAGGTCAGGTCCCCGGACTTTGGACGAAATTTCAGTAATACCCCAGGAGTTAAGGCTTAAAATTTACTATAGTTTCCTTCATTTGGTCTCTCTCCTAGTTATTAAAGTTAATTAAATGTATGGTTGCATCTGAAACTACAGTAACTGTACAACCATGGCAGCTACCTATGAAACAAACTGTACAATAGGCAATACTGTACCTGTACTTCTTCTCTACAGGGTCAAGAATTAAATGAAACAACTGAATATAAACAAGTACTGTACCTACAGAAGAGTGATTTCAATTGGGACCCTGGTATTGATAATGATACACTCTTTATCTGTCTTAATGATTATTGTGCTGGTCGAACAAACTCTGTAATGTCAGGACTTTGGTAATGCATGAAGTATAAACTTACTCCCAATTTAGTAATATGAGTGTTGAGCTCTCATTGAAGTGCTATACTTTCATGTGCTACACTGTAATAGATGGCTCCATTTTCACAAATTTTCTCTGGCTGCAGAATTTGATGTATTCACTCTACATCACAGAAGAGCAGACTGTAGTATTAAATGGACTTATTGAGTTGGTTCACATAATTCATTTTTTTCACACCTGTTGGTTTTAACTCTCATTTTGATAGTAAATAGTCCAGCTAAGAGATTCTGCAAATCTGACACACCACTGAAATCGCAGTGATACAGGAGGATAACTAATAATTAAAGTCATTTATTACAAATTTGTTACCTGAATCTTTTTACTATCACTGTAGGTGTTAACCATATGCAACCCGGTTCCACAAAAACTGCAGTTTCTCACATTTTCGATAACTATAAAAAGTGACACATGAGTAATAAGGCTAATTAGAAATGTCGTCATGCAAAGATTTCCTTCAAACTCTTCACAAAATAATTGATATCAACTCAATAAGCCCCTTTAATACCTGGCAGAACAGAGAATAGTGTTCTCATGTTTCTTCGTGTGTTTGGTCTAGTGGTACTGTAGAGCGTCTGCCTCTCACGCGGGAGGCCCGGGTTCAATTCCCAGGTCGAGTCATACCAAAGACTTTAAAAATGGAACCTTCTG
>WURT03172465.1:0-10444 GCA_009936505.3 Holothuria glaberrima | reverse complement strand
ACTAGTTCAGGAATGGCTCAGATCAATCATGTGACAATATTTTTGCCACTTATTTCTTAAATTTATGCAGAATAACTATTTGGTTTACCCTTCAATATTCAATAATTTCATCAGAAAACATTACAAAAATACTTGTGAGAGAAAATAGAGGAGATATGTAAGATTTAGCAAATTTTTGAAAATAAACTTGGGGTGACTGCCTTCTCCCTTTAAACCATCACCTGACTTCCATCAGGTGAAATCCCCATAACGGAAGGTATCAAAAGTATCCAAAGACAGAAAACCAGAACACAAAATTAGACGTCAAAGTTTCTGACTTGGCAAGTGCGAAGAGGAAGGGGAGGCAGGCCTTCTCCACTGTGTGATCAAGACTTGCCAGGATCTTATTCCTGGTAAGTGAGGGTTACAACTACAGAAAGGATAGTGAGGGGAGATCCTATATAACTATTGCACAGTAAGCATTTTGTTCCCTTCCCGTGGATTAAGCTTTCTTCAGAAGTCCTCCTTTTGTACGTCTGATCCTCAAGAAATGTTGACTCTTTTCAATTTAATTAAATTTTATCTTTTGAAAAATCAACTGAATATGTATTTACATTTTTTGCACTGGTTCTACAGTCTATTATTCTTTTGTCTTTCTTTTCTTTTAAGTTAATGCATCTTATCCTTTTTAGCTTTATTTATGGTACTTTTGTTTTCATTTTTCTGTTTCTTCTTTCATTTCTACATGTACCATCTCCCTTTTGCTCAAATTTTGTAAAGTGCTTTGAGACGAAATGAAAAGTGCTACATATTTAATATTTACATCATGATTATTTCATAATATATTCTCAATGGCTATTCCCAAGATGTCCGATATAAATCACAAGTCCACTAAAGTATGATACAACCATCCCTGATGGGGTTCTTGTGCTTTATTCTTTCCATGTCTAGTTTCCCTGACTTTTACAACAAACATTTCATGACTTTAAAATTACTTCTCTAGACATATCAGATACTTTCCAATTTGTAGGAACGTACAAACTGCCCAAAACTCTTGGGAGGTCACCCGGAGTCACTGTGCTATTAAAAGCTTGCCAGGGACTTACTGCAGGTAAGTGGGGATTACAATGTGTAAATAGGAGCTAATGAGGGGCAAGGTAGATTATTAAAACTATCTGATCATGTAAGTATTTTTTTTTTGGGGGGGGGGGATATATTAAAAATTGCATGACTTTCCCCAACTGGAAAAGCAAGTTGACTGTCAAAATGGTACCACATAAAGTAAGTGCACATCAAAGCATAACAATGTGATGCCAAACCTGAACAGCTAGCTATGGTCTTGAGCTCTAAGTTTCTTCCTCATCCCCCCTCCCCTTTCTTACAAATCCTAAACTTTGCCAATCTTCATAAGATACACCCACAGATGGAAACCTCTATCTGTCAGAGAAACCACATGGGAAGTGCATGAGATACCATCCATTTTAGAGTGCTTGAATGAAATGACTAGGACAGATATAGGAGTATAAGAGACAGATGCAAGCATTCCCATGGACAAGCAGCCCACATTAATAAAACTTTGTATCAGTTTGTAAAGGTGTCAAATGGAAGTTATAAGTTTTCATCTACTTTTCAAATATGAGCCACCACAGGGACTGCAAACTATCAAATTATCACTGTCATATTCTAGTAATGCAACATCATTCTCTACACGATACACTGATTGCAGCAAATTTATCATAAATGTACTTCTGTCACTTATGTCTGAAATCTTAACTTTTTCTTTCTCACAATCCACGACAAACATGAATGACAAAGCCCCATTACAAACAGATAAAGGAAGTGACTTAATTAACAATTGACGTCAAAGAAAATCTTATCTGTTTTTTAGGTTAAAACAGATGTAAGGCAACAGGTTGAATCTGAAGGTTTTGAAACCAGTGACCTGTTCTCCTTTCACATTTGCAATCAAGTTTAAGTGCAGTTTATACGAATTATGTCTTAACAGTGAAACATGTCCTCTATCCCTTTGCTGAATTAGTATCAATTATATGCATCCAAGAAAAATCCATACCAATGTCATCATGTTTAGTCATGCTTCACATCTGTACAATGACCTCAAACTACCAATATTGCTATTTGCAATTAACTTATCAAATAGAGAGGTTCAACAGTATTTACACAGACCATCATATATTTTAAACTGTGTTGAGTGAACCTTAACTTATGATTTACTCTAAGTATATAGAGGTGTGACGGTGCCACGATCTGTGAACAAAATTGCCTAAGGAGTGTATGAACAAAATTGCCTAATGACACTCCTGTTTCAGAGAGAGGTATTAGGTTACACCACCACCCTGTCATCAGATCATGATCAAATGCTGAGTGTGTCATCAAAATGTTTGTATGGACTCTTTGCTCATGATCTGATCATGTTCTTGTCATCAGGCCAAGGTGTAATGTCCAGTGTGACACCAAAAGGTCTGTTCATATATTGGCTTTTGCCCTTGATCTGATCATGTGCTTCTCATAAGTTCAGTCTAATGCCAAGTGATGAGTGCAACATCAACATGCCTGTCCATTTTTAGGCTTTTAACCATGATCTGATCATGAGCTTGTCATCATATCATGGTCTGATGTTGAGACTGGCATAAACAGGTCTGTTCATATTTGCAAACCCCATGATCTTATCATGTGCTTACAGTACCATCAGTTAATAATTTTATGCCCACTGCACTGCTGAAAGGCGTGTTTACATGGGCCTTTTCAGCTCATGATGTAATCATTTATGTTCATGTACTTATCTCCCTCTAAACCTTAGACTAACGTTTAGCCAAACATTTATAATAAAGTGTTCTACTACTTTCTTTGCCATTTGGAGTTAAAACTGTAAAATGAAGATGACATTTCAAAACTTAATGGGATTATGTTTTTCTTCATATTATGTAGTTCTTCAAAATCATTCCATGGTCTTATGTTAAGTGTGACACCAACAGGGCTTTTCAACAACAGCTCTTCCTAACTGATCTGTACCACATGATCTGATCATGTCCTTATCATCGCTTCATGATCTAATATACACTGCTATCAAAAGGACGGTTCACACTGGCTTTATCAGACCATGATGACAAAATGTATTCTCATGCATTTATCTTTCTCTGAACCTTAGACTGACAATCAGCGAACCTTCTAAAACAGCGTGTCACACTTCTTTTGTTACTTTATAGTTAAAACCTTGAAGTGTACCTTAAGGCTAAAATTTCAAATTTTTTAACCTTTTACAGTTAGATGAAAATTCAGAATTTAAGCAGTCTGTGCTTTTCTTCACATATAATTCTTTAACATCTACAAGCACATTTACATCTAAGTTTAAAGTGATGTGACTAGCCCATGTTATTCCCTTTGTATTAGTCTTCTTTCCTCATAAAGACAACTGTATTTGTTGCTATTCTGTCACTCTTCATCATCCATAAAATTCCTTTTAGACGACAACCATAACAAGGCATTAAAAGAGGGCAATCTAATCTTTAGCATGTTTCAAAAGGTAATATATCTCATAACTTGCAAACTGTTTCTTTGTACAGGATAGTAGAATGATGCACGTAATTCCTCAGATTTTATGGCTGTAACAAAATGTTTGGGTGTACTGAATGATGTCATTTCACGTCAAGCTGGCCACTGTATGGGCAGTTTCGCAATTTCCGCAAGAACACTAAGAACAATGCACCCGCCAGATTAGCGTGACAAAAAAATGAACAGTTCAAAACAATAGTGCTAGCCACACTACCAGCAAAATAAGATTGAATGCAGCTAAAGGTAAAAGAATCATCTCTTTTATAAAGATGATACATGACACATGGTAACCTGATCATTGAAACCAATGGCAAGACAACAAAAAAAAAAATAAAAAACAAATTGTGTACAGCATCATAGACCACTCCACGTCAAAGGTGAAGCATACTGAGAAACAGTATAAGACAGTTTTATGAAAAAACTCATATTAAATAAAAGACAAGTTTTGTCCACAGTTCTGCAACTAAATTCAACTAGCCAGGGGAATGGTTCATATTTTTTTTCTTTTTTTTCTTGCTGATATATGTTCTCAATTACTTATCTAGTAGGGAAATGTAGAGTCTTAATGTACGGTGTCAATACCCTCTTTTACTTAGCAGGGGGAAAATCTCTACTTAAAGGGAAATATTGCATTTGCAAGACTTTTTATTTAATCTATCCTGTTTTACAAATGATCAGGTCCCTTTTGATGAAAGAGAGGTAACTGGGAAAAAATTCAAGGGTATGAGCACTAATTAACTGACAAATTTGTTCACCCAATATCCATGCATGCAAAACCACACCTTTGGAACCTCTGATTTCAAATCTACCAATCAAATCAATTTATCATGTTACGTCAGACAATCACAAATGCCTTCTGCAGCATGTGCAAAATGCTTTTAAAATACAAACGGACAACTGAGAACTGTTACGACACTATCTGTATTGCAGTCTGAACTATATAGTATACTAATGGGTTTAAAACTTCCCTGGTATACCATACACAAAGTTATAGTTACTGTAATTCGAATTGTAGCCCTTGGGACCTAGCAGGCTCCTCCGCTTTCGGAACAACAAGATGTGAAAGAGATTGTTGGTGCTTCAGCAACTGCTACTATCGGTTTAGCCCCTACTAGGAAGAACACTAAAAGCAATTCACCCACCGCAAGTAAAGTACTACATTCGTACCAATCTGTAATCACTTATGCAAACAGTGTGAGACGTGAACAGCATGGTGAACAGGTGAACAGGGAGATGGCAATGATCAAATCTTCCTAGGTGAGCTGCAGTATCCCACAGATGGTACAGAAACCGTGGTGGTAGCTTGTTGTGAGCACGAAGGACAGGGTCATGGGAAGGGCTTTGGGTAAGCGAGGTCAGAACGCATTGCATAATTACTGAGTGTAAATATGACCCAGTGGAACGCACTTCCTCAATGATTATGCAGCATTATATGAATGCTGCATGTGGACGAGGCTTTCCGTCTGATAATGAGCTAGTTCAATGAGGAAATTGTTGCTTCTTTTTGTCCATATTTTGAGAGAGATTTGTGTTGATCTGCTGCAAGTTATTTGTGATTCGTGTTTGGGAAAGGGAATAGACCACAATGGAATTACATTGGTGTCACTTTATCATATTTTTTCAAATGCAATGTTTCCCTTTAAGGCATAAATATGATATCGATAAACAGGATCTTTCAACCTTTTGAAACTCAAGGACTACATGACGACCACCCACCTTTCACCATTAACTGAAATAAAGTTCCACTTATATAGAGTATATAACTTAACTATACACAAGACAAGATTCAACGTTAAAAAATGTTAACTTCTAAAATTCCATGTGTTAGATGATATAAACTATCAAAAGAAGTGACAGAAATGAGATAAGATAAGATAGATAAGATTTAACGACACATCAACACGAATGTGTTTAATATAGTGTCAACCAGATAAAAAAGTAAAGTTTAAGTACGGTTTCAAAAATGGTTCAAGTTCAGTTTCAAATAAAGTTCTAATACAATTAGTGCAAGTCCTTCCCTTTAGTCGCCTCTTACGACAGGCGGAAAACACTGTGGGCATATTCTACAACCCCCAGCCCACAGGGGGAGTGACAGAAATGAGAGGATTTTATCCAGAATTTTCTTGTTACTTTTATCTGGCTCACCTTGCGATGGCATTCCATGGCTCACCAGTGGGCCACAACCCAACTGAAGAGAAAAGCTGATAAACAAAACGCCTCTGTCTATTTCAAACTATGGTTTTTTCATATGTAGCTTATCGTGCTCTAATCTGTTTTGAAGCAGAGGTAAAGTTCACCATCCAAACCAGTACTTCAAAAAATATTCTCCTATGTTGGACGATTGCATTGATCATGTGATTTCTGAATGCACTGAATGTATTGTTTATAGACTCCCCAAAACTCCCTGGATTGGGAATCTGCAAGCCCTGAAACTTACCTCCTATTAACATATATAATCCCCACCTACCCGCAATTAGACCCTGGTATTAAACTAATAGCACAGTGGAGAAGGAGGGCTTCCTCCACGGGAAGCCGACCTCCTACGTCCTCTTTCACTTAACACCACGTAAATTACAATCATCTGTTTCTTAATCATTATGTTAAAGCACAAAGACACTATTGTATTCCTAGAATGCCGACCAAGTATTTAGAAATGCAATTTTACCTAGAAGTATTAAAATTTTGAATTGCAACATAAATGTGAGATGCTTTTAGTCCAATTCATATTGTCGTTTTATGATGAATATCAAAAAATTGTTTCTTACTCTTTCTCTTCCTCTTACTTAATAACCTTATCTCAAAATCTACAAATAGATATTAAATTGGAAGACTAAAAAACACATTATGGAATGTCTAACAAAAAAATTATCAGAATACTGAGGAGCAAACAAAGACTGTCAAAGAAGGTTAAACTGGAAAAAACATATAGGAGAGATGACAAAAAAAAAATTAAAACAAAAGTAGAAGTGATGACCACAGCATTAAGGAAGGGTTTTAAGGGGAAACTATTTTGATTTGTGAAAGAGGAACTAAAGCTAAGCATTCTGGTGAATTTGTATTCAGTTCTGCTGCACAGTTCTCAAGACATCAGCAAATGAAGTTACTGCATTTGTGTCCTGAAGTGAGCTTGGAGACAGAAGGGCTTTTATCATCTCCTTAAATGGATGACCAATGCTTAGTTTTTTTTTCCCCTTTTTTTTTTTTTGTTTTTTTGGTTTTGACCAGGAAAGTTAATAGGAATATGAGCGTCCTATGAAGAATTTAAAGTTTGTAAAATATCCACGCCTCTCATGAAATCACATTGAAATAACGTAAGAGTAAAGAGGAGTGAAATGATACTAATTTTAAAGAAAAATAAGAGAACTCATTCAAGTCAGGTGATGACATCACATGTGCTTGCTTCAAGTTCACTTCATGTCGGAAAACTCACAACTTTATCTTCTTATTTTTTGAGAACCACACATCAGATTTCAATGAAAATTTTACAAAATGCATAGACTATTAAAGTACCCCTCTAACATTTCAAAACTCCATTCAAGCTTCAGCCCTTCTTTTGAAAGACAATTCAATAAAGTAAGTTGTAGAGAAAAATAACATTATTTGTATTTAATCCTTTCACTTGGAGTAATTTCACTAGTCAGAAGATTTTTTCAAGCCTTTTCTCTCTTTCCCTTTTTTCTAGGTAAATTATAAGGGTGGTAAGGGGGAAGTAAGGGTGTGAAAGGCATACCATCATTTTCATACCTTAGCAAGTTGGACCCCCTCCCCCCCCTTCTCCTATGATTTGACATATACTGTCCTTATTGCTACATGAACCTCTCAGTCCAGAGCAAAACATCTGTTAGTCACAAAAATCCAGGCAAAAGAAAGAGAGAAAATATAGTTTTGAATTTATACAAGCCTCATTCCACTCCCAACTTATTTCCCCCCCCCCCCCAAAAAAAAGACCACAATCTCCAAATATAAAATTGCTTGATAAAATTGCAAAGTGCACACTTGGGTTTTCTGAGTGTATCTTTTATTGTTCAAGAAAGTATTCAACTTAAATATTTTGAAGTGCTGCCAGTATGGAAGCTTGAAAGCCTCTGGTCATAATCAAGTGAACCTACCATTTCAATGACTTCGTTGACTTTGAAAGAATTATCGACTAAAAAGCCCTCTCCAGTAAAAATATTTAAGACCTCCAATTCCACAATTAACATAGTTTGATCATATTGCTCTCTTCATATTAAATATTGCTAATTTCATATTAAATAGTTTAAGTCTTGAGATTTCAGTCTTTTTAAAGGATGTCATCCCATTAACAACCACCAAAATGGTTATCCTATATCTAACAAGTGTCTATCTTCCAATTTCAAGTTCCAAGGTGGCTCAATATTCAGCTTTCAACTGCAGGCTTAATTACATATTGTCAAATGTCATAGAATTTGAATTGGTAACTTACCTTCAATTACTAGCCTGTACAAAACAGTAGGAAATCCTCAAATTTCCTCATTAGAAAGTGCAAAACTATTTGAAGATTAAAGGTGTAATGAAAAACAAAAAAACAAAACCTCCACAGCTTCCCTCAATAAGCAACCAGTACTACATTTTCAGTAAATTCTTCTGCAGGGAAAGTGTCATCTAACTCTGTATATATAAACATAATTCTTTTGTAATACACATAATGGAAAAAGCCTTGAAACCAAAACTTCATAATACAACAAAATCAAGCCTCACTTTCAGTTCAGGAGTCACGCCATCATTGTTTCAAAACTTTTACAAAATATAAAAAAGCATACATTTACATTGCATCTGCTTTAAATCATTCTTCAATCCAGCTTCTGCAGATAAACATGACAAAATTAACCTCATTTATGAGAAAAAAGTGCACAACATTACCTTTTCAAAAATAATGTAATGTCAAGAAATACGTACTGCCTCCCTCTACAATACAGTTTTTGCTACCCTATTTTCAAGGCTAACTGGTCACAATCAGTATTATAGAGGGCAGCATTTCAAAAAGAAATTCTAGCATCCTACATTTACTTTGTGGTTAAACATTTATAGCGCCCTCTTTTGAGGATAGTTTTTTTCTGAGCTCCAAAGAGCCATCTAGTTATGATGAGTTTGGAACTTGATACGTTTCTTTCACTATTCCAAACCTAGATTACAAACTGAAGGTCCCCTTTTTTAACCTCCTTTTCAATATTCCGCTGACAAGATTTTTGAAACTTGAGCCACATATTTTTTTCCCCAGGACTTTTGTTTGTTAGTAGTGTAGGTTGGAATGTCCTTGAAACCCTTCACACTATTTCTTCAATCTGCTGTTTCAATGAAATATCAATCCCTGCCCCTAGGGACATGTGAAACATTTTAATGTACCCATGTGCATGGTGCAGTGAGTATTGTGTTCCGACCAAATTATGAAAAAGAAAGCAAAAAACTCATGCAGGACAGGTTCTTCATTAATCACAGTAGACACAAGCATTCCATGTGTCTCCAGATGTTTCTAGTTACACTCTACAGATAAAATAACATCCAACACTAGGTAGCTGAAGAAATTGTAGGTGTACAGAATCAATGTCAAAATCCCAACATTTTTGCTTAAAAGGTTAAGATAGGTTTTATCAACAAGTTTAATCCATCTTTTCACCTAATCATATATATGCCCTAACTACAGGGTGTATAACATCAAATATACAGTACATATGTGACAATTTGTGCACTACTGAGGAGTCAAATTACTTGCAACTGTATACATTTAAAAATTGTTACTGCTTAACTACTTCCTTGTTTGTATCTTCAGACTGCCAAAACAGTATCAAGTGTATACATATGACATATATATGAACTGCAAAAGGATCAAGTTTCATCAATTTATATATTAAACTGCTACTTCTGCTTAAATTTTTTGGGGGTGAAATTCACTGTGGCTATGACACATGATGCATCTACAATCATGCGTGTCATCGTGAATCCACATGCATTACATTTATGTTAACCATGTGCTATTAATAGTCATTCTCTATAGCTAAACTACAAACAAGCTGTATGCATACAACCGTGACATGCTCTACAACTTCAGATTGCATAAAGAAAGACTTGTGATGCAACCTTTCTTGCTCATTCAACAGTGTGGGAGATTCTCCTATTTGGAAGAAAAACAAAATTTTCCAGAATGTGGGAAAACTTATGCAACACATTGCATAGGCTTGCTAGCATAATTAAGGCAAGGCTGAGCAAGAACAAAAGCCAATCAAAAATGTTGTGGTGAACCACCGACTAGGACATGGTTTTTGGATGGCTATAACAATACACCTATCAAATGTAATGTAATTCTATTATATATTAGACTAAGAAATTTTGCAAGGGGGTTCCAAAACCAATTCGCCACTGACGATGTATGTGTACAAAGAACTCATGGAACTGTGGGTAAAATAGACAAAATGGCAGCTCCCATGACCAATTTTTCTCCCTATGGAGGGAAAAAGTAGATTTTCCCAAAAGGGAGTAACTCCCACACTCTTAAAGAAGAGATCCAGCATATAGACATCTTCATCAACACCATTTAAGTGACAAGGTAGTTTAGCAAATGAAAACATAAGGTGCAATGGTGTCATCTGACTGAGCTGCCAAATGGCCTTAGTTTAGAATCAGTGTTACATATCACGTGTAGGTCCACGACAATGGGGCCAGAAGATATCTCCAATCCAAACCAATAATGGTTCACCAAACACATATGGTAAGAATATCAATTGCCAAGACTCCTAAAAACCAAAAAAACTGCCGGATAGGCGATCACAGCCCACCTCAGCCCCACCATGGTTGGGGCTGACGTGATAAAATTTTTCAAATTTTTGCCCCCTAGATAGCAGGAAATCAACTATAAAATGCAAAAATGACAACAATAAAA
>WURT03172454.1:0-10444 GCA_009936505.3 Holothuria glaberrima | reverse complement strand
ATAACTGTGAGGGATCTCATGCTTGTCATGTGGGTGATTCATGTTTGTTACAATTTATCATATGGCAAGGAATCACTGAGCCTTTTGGCTTTCTGGTTTTTCTTTTCAATAGTTCCGACGAACGGTCGTGCTCTTGGAATGAGTGATGTTTTGTATACAGAGTGCAGTAGTTAAAATGCATGATCAAACCATAAATTTCGGGACTAAAATGTCCTCATGTGAGGACTCCCAAAATTTGCGTACATGATTACAGATGCAATAAACTATCACTGATGAAATACCAAGGGTTTAAACCAACTTTTCAAACCATTTTCAGTTGATACGTACAATTGAAATCTGGATCAAAAGTTGGTCTTGAAGCAAGTTCTGCTTTTGTAGCCTATTTTTCTTTGTGATGGCAAAGTGCAGTGCATTAGTGTACATTGTGGACAGAGTTACTGCATTAATGTTCGTATTCAGGGTTAATAAATTAAACATCTCTAGATTGAAAGCACAGGTGTTGCAACACCAAAACTACGAATTCATAGCTTGCACGAAGGAATTCAGCTTCGTGGTGTACAGTGCAGGCCTAGTGGCCAACTAGTGGAGTTTGTATGGGGCACATTTTTTTGGCTGGAAAGTGCTCTATTCACATTCACGATAAAGTTACTGTGTGGGAAGTTGTGGTGAATGTGCATGATCACTGCACTTTGCAAATACAAATTTTTTGATACAATTTTTACAGATCCTTACTTGCGCAACTCATAGCGCTGCTAATGTAAACATGAATTTCCTCAAAAGATTTGGTTGTCCTGATGGACAACCTTACACACCTGTTTTTGCAGTATCTGGTAGTCCTGCAGAATTTCTGGTTGTCTCAGGCGCCAGGACTTCCATTAAAATCGAACACTGATAGCTAATTATAAATGCTACTATACATGCTGCCAAATATGCCAAAATCAACATGCTGCATTTCCTTAAATATTCAAACAACCTTAAAGGGAAAATGCAGTCCCATCAATTTGAATTAGTGTACCCCATCATCCTAATTCAATGTTCTTTGCTAAATTCATGCAGAATAGCTCCTTGGTTTACCTCCAGTATTCAATGTTTTTATAGAGAAACGTAATTAAAGATACTTGTAGGTGAAAGAAGAGGAGATTTGTAAGATTTTGAAATATATTTGGAACAACTGCTTTCTCCCTTTAAGGTTACTTTACATTGACACAATCTTTTAAGTATGAGAATTTTGGAATGCAATGTAGAACAATCACATTTTTTGTCAATGAACAAAGCAATGACTGTAGTTGGAGATGCTTATCACTCATGGCAGGCATTGTGACCAAAAGGGATGTTCCTTGTAATTTTCTGAAACTTTGCTTGTTTTATTCTCAGGTGTTCAATTGCTTGCTTCAAATAATGCTGCCATTGAAGGGGATTTAGCTATGGTCAGTTTGTTATTCACAATACCCGGAACTGGGTCATATCCATTGGGTAAATATTTTCTTTCATTTGGTTTCGTGTTTTGTTATCTTAATTGGCAACTTTTGCTATTATGCAGGCTACAAAATTCGTTTTCCTAGTCTAAGGCAGAAAAAAAGGCCTTCGTAACCAACAATTTGAAGTTTAATCGTAGGTCAAAACTCTCTCATCCAAGGCCAAAAAGTAATACACCTGAAATAAGAATATTGAGTCAAGACACAGTTCTCTACAATGTACAATCGTGTAGCTAAGGCAACTCAAAGCACTTATAATGTACAGATCCAATGCAGACAGGCCTATAACATAAGCCTAACATTAGCACAGTACAGTTAAAAGTTCTACCATATAGTTGATGTATGTACATAAGTACGAATGTACGTATATTCAAGTAGTGCAAGTATGGCAGAGAACTGCTCCGAGGGCTGTATGTTACTTTGGGTCAATGTGATACTTCCACAACTTGTGTACTTCTATCAGTGGATATCGTTTGTGTGGGTATCTGTTTTGATGGTGAGGTTTGGAAGCAGTGATAATCGCTACTGATCTGTGTAGCTTATACATTATTTGCCATTACACTAATACACTGTGTAGGTTATTTGGGCAACGAAGCCTAATTTAGCGAAAAAATACCCCAGCCAGATATGGAGGCCGCAGATTTGTAGACACATAAATATATATAGCACTAAGCAGAAATAGTAGTCCGTACATAGGGGATATAAATGATGCATTTGTTTAGCATGCGAATATCAACAGAACAATTTTTAAGTGAAAAAATATTGGTTTCCGTGCTTTGCATCATGAATTCTCATGTTAAAAGAATGATGAAGGAAGCAAGTTCAGTATTTGTGTCTTAACTGTATGTATGCCAAAAGTGGCCTTCAATAAGTTTAAGGAAAACGGCTGTCGGAGGCCAAAAACAAAATTTACAGTGGTCATGGCCCTTGATGGGCGTCGTGAATTTTGTGGCCTGTCATGTTGGCAACAAATAAAAGTTCTTGTACACACTGTTTTGGTGGCATGCATATAAATATTTTGTGCTTAATATATGCCACTATTTACATTGCTTGTTACCTGGAAGTCTCAGAGTCAAGCACAAAGAATACAAAAAGTTGAAATGAAAGTTTGGCAGAATTACTTCCAGTTACAAAGACTGTCCTTCAAATGACATTGTCTTCACCTTTTTGTTACACACTGGGCCTGGAGTAGTCTTGAATAACTCTTTAACCTTTTGTAGCCCTTAAAAAGTCGGCATTTGGGGCTAAGAGCGTGAGATATGTGGAAACAAAAGTGAGCCCTGGAAAATTGGAACTTCATTCCTGCAAATTGCAATGACTTACTCTTTTTGAATATATCTTCAATGGAATCTGTAAAAGATAGGAAATGAAAGTTTCCTTTTAAAGATGGAAATTTAAGAGATTGGTTATCTTGGTGTTGACAAGTAAATATTACCAGTGGAGGACTTGAAGCAAGTCTAGAGTGTCATATCAGAGCCAAAATGTGGCTATGTTGTGAATCATTTGTTTGGTTTCCATGACCAAGTATTCATTGAGATTAAAATGGATGGACTAGATCATCATCTCCTAAACTGCACTTCTCAAAAGAAAAACTAGTGAACCAGATAATCTTACAATGTGAAAATAAACATGTTGACTGTATCTTACAAGTGATTAAGACAGGATTGTTAAGAACTACTACACAGCATATGTACAAGTTGCTGTGGCTGTATAACTTCATTTGTTTTTTTTAAATAGGTATTTTTTGAATAGCAGCCTACTTTTGCAGCAACTTACTTATAGCCATATCTTGAAAGCAGAAGACATGGTGATGGAGAATGTTTGAACTCTTTTGCCATTTGTGACCTTTCAGCATCTGTTCAGAAATTAGGGTATGCTTAACCTTGTGAAATTTGTGTCAAATTTATGATATTGCAGACTCATTTTGTCTCCAGAGACAAGTTACCAGCAGAGACTGAAAAAGCCTGAAAAATGGTCTCAAAGTGAAAACATAATAAATAAGTCCTGTAAAACTACTTTTGTAAGTGGAGGATACATGGTTTTTGCTTTTACAGTTTTTAACGATGTGACATCAGATAATGGTATGGACTACAGCATCATGCCTGCATCAACAATGGTCTCGGTCCCTGGTGCAATTGGCATAAATGTGATAGATGATGATGAGATGGAGGTCAACTTTGAGAATGTGTTTGTGGAATTTACTGCAAATGATGTCTACCCCCAGCAGACTGCTTCAGTAACTATTTTTGATAATGAAGGACCGGGTAGGGCTGTTTCTTTTGTCTTCTATATTTCTCTATTGTAATTGCAGGGCATCAATTTTCCTTGCCGGTTACCAGTTTTGTCTTTCAATAGACATGTGTTTAAATGGAAATACTTTTCCTCTCACATCATGAAATGAATTTTAGTTCAACTTTGATACAATGATTGTTGGGTGGTGGACTATCAGAGGTGATGAGGAATTGTACAGTCAGAGTTCATGTAGGATTCCTTTGAGGTAATTGTTTTAAAATAACCGAAATAGTTTTTCTTCCAAAAATAGTGATGGATGAATTTGAAACTTGGTCCTTGGCAGTTTTTGATTCCTTGCCAATGGCTCAAGGAATCTATGCAATGGTTTGTATATGTGCACTCACAAACATATCCTTAACAAGTACTTGGCAGCCGGTGAGAGCGCGCCGCTCGCACGTCTGTTCCTTTCTCATGTGTGGCTCGAAACTGCGAGTAGCTACCTGAAAATTCTGACAAGTGAAATGTGTTATGCGCGGCTGCACGTGTCTGCTTTGGCAAGCAGCCCGCCCTCAAGCCATATACTTCTACTGGCCTAGTTCGCTGGCAGCTCCGCTGATGGGGGAGTCCCTTGAATTCCTTACCGGGTCCTCTGCACAGGACCCCGCAAGGCAGTGAGGGTGCATATGTGTGTGTATGTGATACTTTGCTTGTAAACATGATATCTCAAGTTGGAGTAACTTGAAGGGATGTCATACTAGGTGTGTAGATTGTCCATATAGAGTAGATGATCCCTATTGTTTTTTGTGGAGGTCAAAGGTCATTTGGGGTCACCAGAGGTCAAACGGTCAAACCTTGTAAACTTGATATCTCAAGGAAGATAACAGTGAGGGATCTTATACGTAGCATGTGGATTGCCCATATTGAGTAGATGACCCCTATTGTTTTTAGATGAGGTCAAAGGTCATTTGGGGTCACAAGAGGTTAAATGACAAATACCTTGGAAATTGCTTGTAAACACGATATCTCCAGAAGGATAAATGTGAGGAATCACATAGTTAGCGTGTGGATTGCCAATATTCAGTTGATAATACCTATTGTTTTGGGTGGAGGTCAGAGATCATTTGGGGTCACCCGGGGTCAAATGGTCAAAATGTTGTATATGCTATATCTCAAGAAGGGTAACTGTGAGGGATCTCATACTCAGCTTGCTTATTGCCCATATTGAATAGATGATTGCTATTATTTTTAATGGAGGTCAAAGGTCATTTGGGGTCACCAGAGGTCAAATGGTCAAAACCTTGTAAACACAATATCTCAAGAAGGGTAACTCTGAGGGATTTCATCCTTGACATGTTTATTGTCCATATTGAGTAGATGATCCCTATGGTTTTTAGTGAATATCAAAGGTAATTTGGGGTCACCAGAAGTCAAATGGTGGAAACTTTGTAAACATGACATCTCAAGAAGGATAACTGTGAGGGATCTCACACTTGACGTGTGGATTGTTCGTGTAGAGAAAATACTTTCTTTTAGTTTTGGTGGATTTCAAAGGTCATTTGGGGTCACAAGAGGTCAAAAGGTCAAAACCTTGTAAACACAATCAGGGTTTCCCCCTGGCATTCTTTTTATGAGGCTGCCACCTCACATTTTTTGGCCACCACTTCACAATAATTTGCTATAACTGACCCCTCTACTGTACTAGCTATAGAAGTTGAGAGTTCTCACTCACTGATGGTACCAAAATTGGCATCATATTACCCACATGGACTCATACCACCTTACACTCTCTAAAACTCAGGAGGAACCCCACACAATATCTCAAGATGTATAACTTTGAGGGATCTCATACTTAGTGTGTGAATTGCTAATATCGAGTAGATAATCCCTGTCATTTTTTTGGTGGAGGTCAAAGATCATTTTGAATCATGAAAAGTCGAAACCTTGTAAACATGATGTTGTAAGGAGGATGACTGAAAGGGATCTCATACTTGACTTGTGGATTGTTCATATTTAGCATGTGGCTGTATAGGGTAGGTGATCCCTGTTGTTTTAAGTGGAGGTGAATGGTCATTTAGGGTCACAAGATTTCAAAAGGTTTTGACCTTATTAACATGATATCTCAAGTAGGATAACTGTTAGGGATCTCATGCTTGTCATGTGGGTGATTCATGTTTGTTCCAGTATATTATATGGCAAGGAATCACTAAGCCTTTTGGCTTTCTGGTTATGAAGTGGATCAAGTACATTAAGAACAGTCAATGTAGACATGCCAGTATTTGTTCCCATTAAATGTTCAGACACGTAAGTGAAATGTTTTGTTAACCTTGCATATACGTTGAGCAGGATTCATGTGTCTGGAAAAGACATGGAAGTTTTATTTTATCTTTCCAGTCCTTAAACATCTTAGAATTTTGTAGACTGATAGGAGTTATGTAGAAAAGTCATGAAATTTTTAAAGTCTATGTAACTCCCATCAAATGCATGTGTTTGGCAGATTTCTTCCCCTGTTTCGTTTTTGTCTGACAAACTAGATCATGCTTGACACATATTTGCCCTAAAGGTGCAGAAATCCTGTTTGAGATATAGTATTGTAGCTTTAAACCACTTACATATAAAACATGGGTAGGGACAGGTTGGGGGGTGGGGGTGGTGATTTGCCATCTTAGCAGCTCAAAATTCCCCAAAAAGATGGTGAAGAGGGTAAGGAAGTGCCAAATGATTGGAAAATAGCCTGTCTTCTGCTAGAAAAAATTGCTTAAAAAATTAAACAAAACAAAAATGCCTCTGTGGACCCCAAAATAGCCTTCATAAACTTCTTAGATGGGAAATTTTCCACCCAAATTTGGAAAGAGCAACTCCGCAAAAAGTAAAATGTTTTCCCAGCTTAAAAATGACAATGTCGGAACAGAAAGATGATGATTACCATACTTGTTTGGTCAATATTTAATGAAACTGGATTATGCCCTTGACTGATTAATTTATCTAGACATACAATTATTTGTATGATTGCAGTTCATGGATATTTTATATAGTTGCTGCTTGAAGCTCTCTTTACAAGTTTGTAAACCTTTTCAGGGACTGGCCAGAGGTTAGAGAAAATGTGGAGGCTTCTGTAGACTTGGTATAAGTTCATTTCCTGTACAGTGCAGTGAAGTTGTATACTTGTTACTTTACATGCAGGGGATAAACTGTATGAGACTCAAAAAGAATTTACAGTCTTTCTTATAGTTTATAACAAAATTTCGTTGACTTGACTCCAGCAATATGCTTTAAAACAAGTATTGCTCAGCTTATTCAACAATCCCTTTTCATAGTGTTAATATTGTTAGTGTGCAGTGTACAAATTAAATAGGGGCGGTAGGTGATTGGTCCATTGAACCTTGAAACAGTCATAATGCCTCTGGAAGATGTTAGGGAAATCACCCTAGTCCTCTCCTAAAAACTGGCAACAAAAATAAGAAAAATAGCCCCTGTGAACCGTAGAAAAGTCCTGTAAACATTTGTTGGTGGAAGGGGGAAGGTTAAAGTTTTCCAAAGTATCAAGGAGTCCCTGTGAGAAAAATTTAACATAGTACCCAGCACTATGCACAATGGTATCATATATAATAGGCATCCCACCCTTTGGGTATCTCACCCAAGGAGACACTGCAATGTCCTTGGGTCGCAATAAAATTTCAATGCCATATAGCCTCTGTCATCCTAAGTCTTGTGAAATTGGATCACTTCATTATAGGCAGGATTTTGGACATGACACCAGAACCGTCTCCATATTCTTTAGCATTCCATTGTGTGCTTTTGTTTTATTATTACACAATTTTGTTATTCTTTTTAGGTGATATTTGCTGTGTGAGGGCTATTAATTATGTCTGTGAGGGAGATGGCATTGCAGTTGTAGAGTTTGAGTACAAAACTGCTCCCCCAGCTGATGGAGTCAACATTGATCTGGGTAAGATGTTTGCACAAATTATTTGGAGTCAAGCTTAAAGTTATTGGTAACCTAATCAATCAAGAAGGATTGTTTCAGGGCTTTTTAGATGTCTTGAAAATCTTGTGGAAGTATATCAATGTATGGACTTTCTGCAGTAAGATAGCGAGATATATCAGGATTTTGGTATCCTCAATGTTTAAACATAAAAAAGTAAATATTAAATCACAAGAACCCACAACCTTAAAGGAAGGGTTTAAGCAAAAAATTCATTTTCATATGTGTAAGAGGAACTAAATCTTCGCAGTTTGGTGAAAGTTCCATTCAAATCGGACGTGTAGTACGCAAGATACCAGAAAATGAAGTTACTACATTTGTTACCCAAAGTGAGCTTGAGGCAAGCAGGGGTTATATCACTTCCTTTCATTGATGTAAAATGCTTTGTTTCCTTTGTGTTTTGTGTCTTTTGTGTTGACCTTGAATAAAATAGGGATAGGACCTCCACATAGGGAATGTGAATTTCTAAAATTCCCATGCCTCTCATGCATTCACATTCTGATAACATGGGATTGTGGAGGTGAAAATTGGTTGTAAGTTTAGAGAAAAACAAACGACTGCTCATTAATGTGAGGCTATGATGTCATACGTTCTTGCTTCAAGTTCACTTTATATTGAAAATGTAACAACTTTAACTGCTAATATCTTGAGAACCACACATTCGATTTCAATGCAAATTTCACCAGAATGCTAAGAATAAGTACCCCTCTAAAATTTGGGCTTAGACTCTTCTTTAATTAGGGGAGATGTCATATTCATTCTGTCATTCCGATCCATGTTTTGCTCTGAATGGGCTTTTAAGAATGTGCACACAATGTGAAATGAGCCTCTCGAGCAGTCTTGAGCAGAGATAGAGTAATATGTATGAAGTGGAGGAGACAAGGCTGGCTCTGACCGCACAACAATAGGCGGATTAACATGCTGTCAAGGCAGTGGTTGCTATGTGCTTTTGTTCAAATAGTTTATCTTTTTACAGCAGGTTCACTGCGAGGAAGCAACACGTAACCTAAACAATGTTTTTCTTTCAGGTTGGGCCTGACATTGAGAGAATATAATTGTGAAACCGCTCTGTAATCGTTTTTTTACTTGGTTGAATATTTGTCACTTTTTTGCTATTTGCTTCATTTCAAGTTGGAATCCACTCTTGACAATTTAACTTACGAGATTTACGCAAATGTCACTGCAGTTCTATCCCATCTTAATTGACAAACCATCCAGTCAACTCATGGAAACTCATCGAGCACATTTAACAGTTAAGGGGCTTATGGGAGGTCTCACAATGAACAAGAAAATAAATTTGCAAATTTCTTTACTGTGTATTTTTCCCTGCTTATGTGAATTGCGTGCAACAAAACAGTTAACATGAGATAAGTAAACCAAGGGTTAATTGTCACTGCTCTGTCTGAAACAATTATGCTCGTAATATCTGATTCAAGTTACATGAGAGTGGCATAACCGCTATCAAGCCAAAAGCAACCTCTGTGACAGAAGGATGTATCCGTCTCGTTGTCAGACAGATGTAAAAAATAGGCCTATACAAGATCCAAATAATTTAACTCTCAATTTTCTGGCCATTTTCTACAGGGATTGTAACTGTCCTACAGTATTAACCACTGCATGGTTGTCAACTTCATCTGATGTATCCTTGTAAAACCAAAGCAGTGGTGGGCCTTAACAAATAATGTTGCATGATTAGTGACAACATTAGCAACCTGAGGGCCCTTTTACCTATCCACACTTCATGATTTTACTGCCACAAAATTTATTTTGACCTTAGGCACATTTGCATTGTGGCAGGAACCTTTCTCATTTCTAGTTGTGTAGGCAGTTTGTATTTATCAGTGAATTATTATTATTTAATTTTACAAAACCAACGACTCACCATTTTCTGACAATTCTGTATGCTTAATCCCCACCCCCTTTAGATCAAACATTCTTCAGTCAAAAATGCAAAGAGAACTTAGAGTAAGAATTATAAATTATGTTTTTAATCCCAGTCCATGCTGGGCCAACGGTTTTCAAACTGTGCAGTAGGGACCCTTTCAGATACAGACACATACATGCACAGTTCCCCACATAGCCTGGCATTTATAGCCCAACCTGCTGCCGCATTTGTGTCGGTAAATTTCACTAGCTGGATGGGCCAGCTCAGCTAATGTAAAATTGAGCACTCAAAATTCTAGAAAAGTTTCCTCAAAACAAGAAATTAACCCAATGCCATGTGTAGAATGCAACAGAGAAGGTATCTGTTATGATGATAGCTTGTATACCTACGGCAGATTGTGATATTTCTTCAATTTGTAGTCCTTAAAATGTCACTTAATGTCATTGAATGATCACTTTATTATTACACTTATTTAAATCTGAATGTTTCCATGATACATTAAAGCTCTGAAGATTGTCTTTGAGCGGAGCTAAAAATATCAAAAATATGGACAGTGAATAAGTGTATTAATTTTGTAAAAGATATTGATATGTACATTATAGTAAAGCATTGATAAATGAGCAGTGTCATACCTTGTGGTGGGGGCGTAATCAAAATTTGAGGAAATTTCCCTAGACTGCTTGACTCTTATGGCTATGGTCGAGTAAAGTGACAAAGTTTTTATGACGTTCTTCTTGGATGTGGGATATTGCTTTTATAGACAAAATTTACTTATTAATTAAGGAATAAACCGCATTTGGCGAACTATTATTGGTGAATAAACCGTCTCGACTCCAAATTTGACAAAATAACGGACGAGGCGAAGCCGAG
>WURT03172443.1:0-10444 GCA_009936505.3 Holothuria glaberrima | reverse complement strand
AAACTTTTTAAAGTTAAGCTTTGTCAAATACCTTGTTTAGCAGTAATTTTCAAGGTTTGCACCATTTGATCTGTGTTCGCCCACATACATACATGCATGAATGCACCAATGCTCGCACACACACACAAACGCACGCACACACATACATACATACATACATACATACACACATACATACACACATACATACATACATACATACATACATACACACATACATACATGCTTATGTAGGATACTTAACATACAAACACACTACCCACACCTGTATTGTAATCATTACAGTCACTTCCATCATCACACTCATAATAATTGTCATTATAATCAGCTGACAGGGATCTACAGCTGCCTGTAGTGAATGTTTCTATAGACCATCTCAAAACTGTCACACATAGCTAACACTTGATAGATTTTTTGTGGTCAATCCCTTCTCACTTCAGAGGTAATGAACCAAGCTAGAATTTTTCACACAAATCTTCAATTTATCCTTTGCTTAGCTCAAGTCTCCTTAGGATTATCAAAGTTGAAAACTAGAAGCCAAAGTAAAGCAGCTTTACTTCTCCTCACCTTGGGTATCATATATTGCATGTCATATTTTTCTTTCAGTTTCTCAAAAGCATCCAAAGTTAACCTGTACCCACTGGATCTGGCTGCATCTTTAGCATTTCCCTCTAACTTTCTTGCAAAGAGGACTATTTTGAGTTTTCTCAGAGGAAGACCTGCTTTCATCCACCGGACAGCAGCCTCTATCATACCTTTGATCATCACATCCTTACCATAGCCCTATAAGGGAAACAAGGAAATAAATGCCTGTAAAGGAAGAGTATAAATGATGGAGATGACAGCCTGTACCAGAATTATAATCAATCATTAAGTTAACTACTTCCCAAAATATACAAACAAGCAAGTATTGTCAAAGAACAATTAACATCAAGCCAAAAGAAGTGCAGTGTACAGAACTGATATAGACAATGGTTTTTCATGCTCACTGCAAAGTGAAACAACAGTTTAGTTATTTACATGTAACAGAAATGTCCTTTACAAATGATACCAACTTAATAGAACCTTAAAAACAATATTATGAAAAGTAATGGCTAACGGCTAAAGGAGGGGCACAACCTCAGCCAAAGTCCACACCTTGGGTCATGTCACACTGACACACTCTGTGGTACTCAGGAACATGCTTCTGGCAGAACTCAGGTGTCCAGGTCATTCAATGAAGACTCTTAATGATAAGTTGATAAGTTTAAATATTACTGAAGCTTGAACCCCCACCCTTCCCCTTCTTGAACTCCCTGCTGGCCAGTTTGAATACAGCCGGACGGTTATCTCTACAAGAAAACGTGATCCAGGCGTATTTTTCTGAAGGAAACACTGGCTGGGCATTTAATTCGGGCGTCATGTACTTGAGAAAACAGTGCCTGGAAATTTCACCGGGTGCTATTTTCATGAGAAAATAGTGCTCGGTGGTATCTTTTCCAAGCGCTATTTTTGCAATCAATGGGAACATATTATTCCTGAGCGCCCCCTTATTTTGAAGCCTGATGCTGTCATGACTGCATAGAAATGTTTCCCATGTTATTGAAGCTGAAAATTTCCATTTAAACTATAGTAGCACCACATACCTGATCCCCAGTATTGAGAAGTGGAGTGATGACTGATCCATCTTCATTTTTCAGAATAGGTACCAAACATCTAAAGGCATCACTAATCATTACCTGAGGTGGTGATGATGAAAATCTGCGAAATGAGCGGCAACCAAATTTTATTCCTTTGCAATTAACCTGGTGAAATAAATGACTTAAGACCACTTCATACTCCAAAATACAGTATACTACTGTTCTAAAATAAACTATTTATGAAAAGAATGCAGAAATAAATGGTTCCTGCATGGTTTCCACTTAACACCTTTTATATGCTGGAATATGAACCGGCCGAGTAAAAAAGCATGTCAGCAAATCTTAGAATCCAAGAACAACTTCAGTAAAAGTATAGACCATGTTACCTCCACACGCAACTATGTTGGAGAACACTAGAACCAGGACTGCAAGAAGTGCGTTCTGGTATTAGAGCATTGTCTCTACACTTTACTTGTCCTTAAGACACACTTTTGCATATAATCTTATGAATCGTAAGTCAGAACTTTATCCTGAAGTCCTCCAAAACCCTTTTGTGTACTTCACAAGTCTTTGAGAGAAATCCAAAAACTCATTTCATTCTATGTGTTAGATCCTTCATTCTTTTTGTTATTCTTTCATTTTTGTTTTGCGTTTGAGGTAAGCTTTGTTCATATACTGTACAGGGATTCCCCTGGGTTTTAGGGAGTGTGAGGTGGTATTAGTCCATGGGGGTAATATGGTACCAGCTTTGGCACCAACACTGAAAAAGAATTTCCAGGGGAAACCCTTCTGTACCTTAGTCCATAGTACAATGTTAATGTAGCAGGGCCACATAAGTACTTAATACAAATGTGCAGTACATAATAAATGTAAAAACTCAAGACCAAGAAACTGAAGCAACACAGTGGGTCACTGAATTTCTTATACCAAATATTCAAAACATCAAATGAGTGAGTTAAATCACTGTCATTTTATGCAAAATGTTTTCACTGAAATATGAAATAAATGGAGAAACTCAAAATATTTACGATTTGGTCTCAAAGCAGAGTAATCTCTTATACGGGAGATGACTTGGTAAAGGTTTGGACCACCAGCAGCTGTAGAGCTGACGAAGATCCTCTTCCTTGTCTCTGGCTAAATCCCGCACACTCAGATCCAAGTTTCTTTTGAGTGCACCGATAACAGATGTGGGAGTCGGAGAATAATCACCTAGAAATGTACAACAGATTTCAAGATTCAAAGAATATAGTACTGATTGCAAAAAACAAGTGAAATGGCACTGTACACTGATTTTTAAGCAAAACTTCCCTTACCTTTCATTAATTTAACTTTTAACACCTTTGCAAGAAAAAAATATTTGCTGAAAGTACACTCACTGTACTGTCAAGTAAACCTACATCAGCAAGAGTAAAGTTGACTGTTCAAAGAAATACGGAAACTTTGAATGGTCTTACAGTTCGTAGTTGCAAATACCAATTCAAATACTTTACATGAGGAAAACATACAGTATGATAATCATGTGTAGCATTCTATAACCACTGTGCCACTTTGGATGGACCAAATGGGGTATTAAACCGGAAAGCTCCTTTCAGGGAAATTTTAGCATTTTGGGGGAAATTTTGGCAATGAGAGGGGGGCACTTTGATATTTTTGTACAAGTGAAAGCAGCGTTGAATATCAGGAGAAATTTGTGTTGTTTCGCTTCACAGGAAGTAAAACTTTTTCCCAGTCCTGTCTTCCATAGCAAATGGAGACAAAAAAAAAAAAGAAAACTAATTTTACCACCTCTAGCCATCTGTTATTGAGAGTCCTGCATTCTGATTGGCTAAGTACTGACCTGTTGTGAGGCGTATTGTTAGTTGTTCTTCACAATTTATGTGATCTGCTGTGTTACACTTACAAATCAAGTTGTTTTGCTTACTAAGCTGAAGGTCAAGCTCAAGGTCAGGGTTGGCAGACTCTTCTCTGCCTGAACTTGGCTTCCTGCCAAGTTGCCCACGTGTCAGAGAGCTGTTGTGTTGTTATTGAAATAGAACGTCTGTAAGTCACGCATATCAATCATGCATTGGCATTGCGTGATCCTATTTATATCCTATTTATATCCTAGCCATTCACATTGCATGTTTTTAATGTATGGATATGACATTATTGCTTGGACCAATCAGTGTATAACAGGCTACGCTTGACTGTGTGTTGGGATGGGCTTCGTATGTAGTTGTTGAGCAGGCTTTCTGGATTTCTGCTCTTAAGAGCTAATGGCATGATCTGAAGTCAGTTTGATATTAGACATCAGCTCAACCAGACCCGTATTTAGGACCCCCGCTCATAATTCATTCCCGACCTGTAAATTCTCTCATATTTCATTCAGTTTGTCAACAAGGAGGACAATAAAATATCAGAACCTTCAAGGATTGTTTCTTTTCGTCTTTTTTGACTATCCTGTTGATATATTTTACCGCTCGGTCTCTGTATACTTTGTGTGAGGCCAAGACGCTACTCCTTGACTAAATATCGGCCCTACACTGTTATTCCACAACACATGGTCAGTAAACATAAAAACTGATAAAAATGAAGTTTTCCAGGTGTTAGAAGAGGAATAAACCATGTTTGTCAGACTATTATTGTCTCATAAACTGTCTCAACTCCAAATTTGGCAAAATAATGGACTCTGCATCGCTTCGCCTATTATTTTGCCAAATTTGGAGTCTTGACGGTTTGTTCACCAATATAGTCCGCCAAATGAAATTTATTCCTGAATTCTCTAACCTTAAAATGTCCTAACTCCACAATGACTGCACGATATCAACAAGGCACAAGAACCTCATTAGTAACAATGAATTCTTACCCAAAAATGCTGCCTCGTCAGTAACTAGATGCACACACCCAAAAATGCTGCCCTCATCATTAACTCTCTGCACACAACCAAAAATCCTGCCCTCATCAGTAACTCTGCATACTTACCCAAAAATGCTGATACCATCAGCACATCCACTTTGTCCTTCTTTGCCAGTCTTGTGATGTCTCCCAAACAAAGTTCTATTTCACATTCACCATTCTGTGTTAAAACTTTGATAGATTCACATGTGGTGAACCCAGCCATCTTCAACAGAGAAATGACCAGTCTACAATAGATTGTTCTTTAGGTTAAATTATTTCAGTGATGTGACATGAAATACAGTATTCCACCTGTGATTCCACACTGGACATTGCAATGATCTCCAACCATTTATTCAGGATAAAACTATCAGTTCTTCAGTCTTGACTTTCACCTCCACAGTCCAGAATCTGAAAGGAAAATAGAATAACATGACAATGAGGTTTTGTTACTAATGGTTGGATGACATAATTTTCACAGAAGCCATTGCTGTATGAAGTCAGTTATAAAGCCATGATCAGTAAATTCAACCATGAAAGATATCACAGATACACCTTCACAAAAATGGTACATTGTGTAGATAATATCTAAAAAATCATTCAATTTATTATCACAAGGTTACCCAAAGCATAAAATATAACCAAATGGTCTGGACAAATGTTTCAGATAACTCACCTGAAAAAAAAAAATGGCACTGACTTAACAAATAATGATGCACCAGGGCATTGTTCACAAGAATTACTGGTAGTCCTTTTTCCTTTACCATCATTTTGACATATAATTACAATCTGGCATGATAAAAAACAACAATTAAACAGGACTGGAGATATTCCTTACCACTTCACCACACTGTCTTTGTGCAGAGTGAACAAATGAGTGGTAATATATGATAGACCATATGTTATACAAAGTGAATGCAAATGGAATTTTTTAAATGCTAATAAAATTTCTCTGGTTTTGCTTCCTTCTGTGCATTTGTTTTTCTGCCAAGGTCTGGAAAAAGTGGGGGAGCAAGTGCCACCTTCCTTGCCCCCTAGTCCTATCTGGACTCCTCTCCAAAAGCATAGGAATGCACCAGCTTCAAAATTTGGGATAAAGCCAAAATCAATTTTTGCCTGATAGCAGCCAGTAAAATTTAGTCAAACCTTTTTCAGTTTCAGAGAGGAAGTAACACTGAAAGGCATCATGGTCAATAGGCTGTGGGAATAGGTGGGGAAGGGGAATTGACTATGGCCATTAATGCATGATTTGTAGTGCTGGAACCAACTAGCTAATACTCGCTAACCATATGCAATTGAGGACAATCAGTTACGAAAACTGATCATGTGAATACTTGCAAAGAAGTCTTTTCAATCCACTCCCGTCACAAATGTGACATCTCAACATCACCTTAATCAACCAATTGTTTGTTATATTACACAAGAAGCAAGCTCTTATTAAAAGTTACACATTGTAAAATCGGTGTCTCAAAGAAGTAAACTGCCACAGGCACCGACCACAAGACGGGATGAGAAGATACCAAGACACAAGCAGTGCTCATGATCATAACACAGACTCAATGGGGACTTCCACTGACTTAACCACCTGCGAGAATACACACAAAACTTGTATTGACTGTGTTGCGAGTTGTGATCAGCTGGTTAGCATGTTACACTCGTGATCCCACCCCAACTAGTTCCGTGAAACATGTTTCACTTGTGATCCTGCTACAGTTAGTTCCGCATTTACCATTATTGTGAGTATTCATTATTAACCGTTCCCAAAGGCTTTGCGAGTATTTGATTTCAAAACTTACTAGCCAGTCCCAGCACTAGTGATTTGCACTGTAGGGTCTACAATGGTCCAGATCATTTCAATAAAAGACAACACTACAATAGTCTATTAAAAAAAAAATTATAGAATTGTGACGGTTAGAGTTAACTGGATACTCTTGTTGTACTTATGAACTTGTTGTTTCTATACTAATCTCTTATATCAGGCTTCCTAGCCATCGTCAAAATCAAAGGAAAACATGGAAAATCAGTTCCATTTTTCCAGTCAGGGAATCAAAAGAAAATGTCCAAAATACAGGTGAAACTGGCCAAAAAAGAAAATGGTCAGTTTATTTACACTTTATTGTATGTCCAAACAGAATAAAAATGTGAAGAGGATTTTTTTTTCATAGAACGATAGGATCGCTGAATGTGACACAGTGTTTATGCACTATTTGATGGTCTGTGGACATGTAAATGTCCTAACTACCTAGTTGATGTAAAGATGCATTAAAAATCACTGCAATTCCCACCAAAATCCATCAAATATTGACCCTTTTACAAGACAGTTACTGCTTTTGCACTTACAGTCAGTCATAAATACACATGAGCTATAGCACATAGTATGCAAATCTGTGACATGGAAAGAGTGACTTGATGAGGTAAACGTGTTATGTTATCCTTTGTTTAACCTTCATTGCAAGGAGAGTTGTGACGGTGACTATGTTGAAAGACGCTATTTACTTCTGTGAAAAGGTCCACATTAAAAATCAAACAAGAAACAATCTGGTATAAAAGTAATTAATAGATAATTTATAAGTGATTAATAAAAAAAGCACAGACACTGTGCAACACACAACATCATAAGTTTTGTATAGTGAATGGCAAATCTCAACAACCCTAAAACTTTGAAGGGTATAGGTATATCTTGAGAACAGTAATTCAAATCCTTTGACCAAGTTTTTCTAAAGGGGATCCTAATTATCTACCATTGTTGAGTAAAACAAGTCTTTTGGTTACTCCCCAGACTTTTACATACCTGCCAACTCTACCAATTTAGGTGGTAGAATAGCGCTTTTTAGAGATTTGAACTGGCTACCGATTTTTCACTCTAATCTACCGATTTTTGGCAAACCTGCCATAGAATTTATTGAAAGTATGATTTAAATTACACTTCGATGTTTAAGTGTGTGTGTTTTGCGTAATTCACCCAAAAACAACTTAGAAAATGTTGACAAAAATATGATTCATCGATCAAGCTTGAGCTGGGAAATATGGATCGATCAAAACCCGCACACGTACGTCCTTACGTATGTGTGTAGAGTAGGCTACCGTGTTCTGCAGTGTAATGTCAAGTACGGCACAAACGTGCATGGCAATATGTGAGTATTTGATTTCTATATGGTTATTCCTACAAAATAGTTCATAAAATACAGAATATGTCTCTTTATGCATACAAAATACCTTATAAAGTATGCACCAAATCACATATTTTCACATTAAAAAAACAAAAAAGCTTCACACCGTGGGAGGGGGACACCCCCTCCTCCCTCACAAAATCTACCACTTTCCACTTTCAAATGCTGGCAAGTATGCCTTTAAGGACAAAAAATACGAATTACAATTTAACTGCTGACATTTATAGGATAACTGTCGGAAGGCCATCTTACCATGCTTACCACATCACACAATTTGGCAAGATTTAAAAGAGAGTCAATAAAACTGTGTAACAGTTTATAATGCTCTGAAGCAAAGGCTGTCTTACCCTACGGAGCTACTCATCAACACAGAAACACCATTAAGTTGATTAAATCAGAGAAATGATAAAAAATTCCACTTTATAAAATAGCCAGAATAATGGCATGGCATGTAAATTGTGCTAGTATATATGTTCCAAGTTATCATGCTTAGATCCAAATGTATCACACTAAAAACGTTTATTCCCCAAGATACAAAAAAGGCACAAATTCATTTGACAAATTAAGCAATTCCAACAACCAAAGTTGTGGGATTAGATCGATTCAGGCTCAGCAGCAAGCCCCGCAACAGCAAAGTCAAGCACAGACTTTAATAGCAGGAAATTAACTTGGAAAAATTCACAGATGGGATGAACATCCTCACTGTTGATTTGAAGATGGCAGGGTATATCAGATGAAAATGTCCATGTCCCAGAAATGACTGACAAGTTGCTGTAGTCTCTGGCTAATGAGACAAACTGGATGAGATTTCTTCAAGGATAGCACAAGAGAAAGAAAACAAGTCAATGGAAGAGATATTAGAGTCCCTAAAGAATTTCCAGTTCTTCATTATTACAGGTGGAAATACTGGTAAGAAAAGACGACCAGAGGAGAATCGAGTAGTTCAAACCAACAAGTGCAGCCTGAAGTACCCACTGCTAATTTTGCTCAAACACTACACAGGTTAACAAAAGAAGTTGTTTGTTCTGTGGTAAGGGAAATCACTGGAGCGATGAATGTCAACAATAACGCATGTAAAGAGTGACAAACAATGAGAAATGATTACAAAGGAAAGGCTTTGCTTCAAACTTCACATGATGCTTGTACAAGCTATACAAATGATTGCAACAGTAAGAAAAAACAAAAAACAGAGGCAAAATTGACCTGCATTAATTTAGACTGCAACAGGTAAGAAGATTACTGTACTGAAATTGAAGCCTGGGAAACAGACCTGTAACACTGGAACCTCTTTATTCAACACTAAATATGTTGAAAGAATAAATGCAGGATTTGGGGAAACTAGAAAATACTGTAAATGGGACAAAGAATTTTACGATAAAACCTAGAATCTTTTAAATAGGCTATGGCTCCACCAATGAGACTTGAAGCCATTTACTTCCATAAGGCCAGTTGGAAAAAAGAAGAAAATCTAAACTTTCAATCACATCATCAAACCACCCACTTGACCCAAACCTACACCAATTGACATAATAATTGATATGGACTAATGGTATCATGTTATGGGTGCCGGTCTAGCTTCAATGGCTACACAAGACACCCTAGTGGTTCACTACAAACTGTGTGGGAATATCCTGACTGGGACTGTGGCCAAGTGGATAAAGGTGGAGGCATTTGAAGCTATGAAACTTAGCAACCAGGAGATGTGGGATTCAATCCCCTGCCAGGTCAAAGATGGGTTTTTCATCAAAGATAAGCTACATGGTTTTTCCATCTGAACTGGCATTTGAAAACAAACCATAATTTGACCTAAATTGTTGAGTTGGCTGCCACTGGACATAAAGTAGTGTAATTCATGAGCCATAGATTTCCTTTACATTCGTGGTCAAACAACTGCCCCTCAATTACTATTATCCTATGTGGAAAAGTTTGAGGGATGATATTACTACCAATCTTCACAAAAGTGAAGTCAACCTATCCATGATGAAAAACTCCCAAGAGCCACTGAAGCATAACCACATGCTGTGCCTTAGTAAATGTGGAGATACTTTACAACAACTTTGTGATCTAGAAACCTTTGGAACAGTCTCATGGCCTAAATAATGTGTACCAAAGGAGCAAAAGTTTCTACAAAAGTTACTGTCCAGTTTCAAAATGGTCTCAAGGCAACTGCTTTTCCATGGAGGAAAGATAGCAATAACCTTGCAAGCAGCTTCAGTACTGTGAAAGGATGGCTTCCAACCACACTGTAGTCTGTGTCCATCTGGAGAGCTAATTCCAAACTTCCTGTCAAAGTACAATCTGAATCAAATTATCAAAGATCAATATTTAGCATATATTAGAACTACTGAGGAAGTAACATTTAAACAATCAGATGATCCAAGGGTGCACTACATTGCTAATCTAGCTGTCAACGGAGTGGCAAAACAATTACAAATATGAGGGTTGTACAGTGATATGCCATGCAAATGCCAAAACATGAAAGGAAGGGAAAGTCTAAATGACATGATGTACCCTGGCCACTGCTTGCTTAAAGACCTTGTACAGTAGGTTCACTGCTGCAGTTTCACCTGTCAAAAAGGCTTTTCCTATATTACAGTTAAGTGGATCTTACCCTTAAAGTCAGAGATGTAACACTTTTCAGTGTTCGATTTTAAGGAATTAGCCATGGTTGTCCGAAGGACTACCAGTTTGTAAAATTTGGTTTTCCTGCTCAAAATCAGGTAGTCCGTACAGTACTACCTGTAGTCCCACTTCTACCCATTGTACAGTAGCAACCATGGA
>WURT03172442.1:5263-27966 GCA_009936505.3 Holothuria glaberrima | reverse complement strand
ACATTATCGGTAATTTTTTTTACATTATCGGTCGTTTTTACATTATCGGTTAATTTTTACATTATCGGTTGTAACACCCTCCTGTCCTCCTCATCCCGCCTCCCCCGAACAGCCGTTATTATTTACTGTTCAACTTGTAATTTACACCGAATAGTCCTTGAGGTCACGAAAGTGTGGCCTCATTACCGTTGTCTGTGTAAGGTTATTAACCTGATTACCGGCAGCAAGGTCCTTCCGGCTGTGATACGAGGGTATTATTGTTTAGAAGATGGCTGTACGAAGGATTTTTTCGGTGGGGGGGGGAAGGGGGAAATCAGGTGATTTCAAATGAGATTACCTACCGGTTGCAGCTGGAGTACAAAGCTCTATCCCTCATGGCGTGGGGTCCAGGGGCCGCCTAGGTCCCGTAGTGGTTCTTTTGTGGAGTAGGTCCCAGGTTCTCCAGGGCCCAGGGTGAGGGATCCAGAGGGCAAAGATCCGGGAAGTTCTGGGTATTCACGAAATCGAATGACACTGGATGGGCACTTTACGGACCACAAAAATCACATTTTGACCTTTCTTCAGTTAAAGTCTTACTTTATATGGAATGAAGCAGCCGACCAGGACTGATGATGCAGATGGCTTGAGAAAGGAGGGCAGGGAGGTAGGATTATTTTAAAGGTTTCCCGTGGCGTTGGAACAGTAAAATTACCCAAATTTTACTAAGGGAAGTAACAGAGCTGGAATTCAAAAAGTGGTCGGGCCGAAAAAATCGCTGTTTTTAGACTTCATAGCGATATGAGTGACAGGAACAATAAAAATATCTTTAATGAGGGGGATATTGCCCCCCTCCCTCCCCCACTGCTGAGTTCCTGTCTGTCCCATATTACCTGAAATGGCATTTTTCGTTCCTTAAAAGTTGCATATGAACAATACTTATTTAAAATTTCGGGGATTTAATTTACACAGATCCATGTGCAAAAAATTTGCTCTAAAATGTTAGGTGAGGGGGTGGAGGACTGCTTCTTCTCCCCTCGCTGCCTGCGTACGGCCATGCTTTGTCATGATTACTCAAACATTGTGTGTGCATGGCATTGTTATTCCATGAAATGGAGGAGGCTGTTGCATCACCATACATAAATTTATGGACCCCGGCTATCTACATTCCAAATGTAAATGCAAATCAACAAATCATAAAGACAAGTGTGGAGATGTATAACGTATTTAGGCGAGTAATATAGCTTGATTACAGACGTGGATTTCGGGGCGCTTATCCCGTCTCCCTCCCTTTCGTAGCGAAATGGAAATGAAAGGAGGATATAAGAGTAGAACAAAGAGAAAGTAAGAGAAAAGGAAAATATCAACTGCCAACATTTTCTAAAAACGTATTCAATATGTATCTTTCATCATGGGTTGGGTGGAACTTCTAGTTGAATTCTTCCGCAGTTAAAGTCCAATGAAGTGGTTGCGGAGGTCTATATTGTGCAAACACAGCTGAATGGCCGAACGATGGCGCTAGTCTACTGACGTATGGGCGTGAACAAAATGATGTACGTGATGGTAAGGGTTACGGCTTGCTGCATTGAACTGTAGTAACAAATTTGTGTTACAGAGCAGAATTTTCTGTAATCTGGTGGGTAGAGATGCCGGATTTTGTCATACAAGCGCTCTAGGATGATCAAAGACGCCAGGCTGGCAAAAGAAATTTACAATCACTCAAACTAATATGCCCCTTCCCGATTTAGCAAAATTCTTGTCAAACGCATACTATAGCCTCAAGCAGTGACGCCGGCATGTGTTGCATAGGAATGCGTGTATGCGTAACGTTTTCCAGTCGAAATTTAAATGATCTCAAAGCGCCTGACCAAAAGGCTTTTACGGGCATGACCGTGGGCAGAATTTTTTTGGCAGGAAGGAGGGTGGGAGGGGGAAACAGACTAAGCAAAGCGCCACCATTCGATGTCGTTTAGTTTCTAAAGAAAAAATTACCAAAAGTCTTGGTGTATTGCCGGAAATGACTTTTTCGGTGCCTCACAAGCTGCATCTAAACAATCTTACGGTACTTTTATAACCAAATTTTGGTGAGCGCATCTGCCCCTCCCCCCCCCCCACCCTCACGCAATATACGACATGTCTATAGGAAATGTGTTGAAATGTTTTGTAAAGGATAACTGATTGAGGTATTTTTAATGTAAACTATCACTATTTTCACAACTAAATTGAAGAGCCTTCTTCTTCAGTTCAGTTTTTCCATCTTCAAAGTTATCTTAAACGTCACTTTGTTGAACAGTCACTGTGTTTCATTCATGCTCTTCTGAATAAGCGTGATCATGCTAACCTCCGCAGCTGGTGTTCAATATATACATCTCTTCACGTACATACTTTTATCTTCACAGCAGGTGTTGAATAGCAGGTATCTTCCCTAACTTACTCTAACGCAGTCAGTGTGGGTGCAGGGGCAATACACGTCCACCGGGCCGGCAATGATCATGCAAGAACACAGTTTGTAACTTGTGAAGAAGGATACTCTTTTTGCCTCCCACTAGTTTTTTTTTTCGTTCAGATATAGGTACAGAGTTAAAAGAAACTAGTGTTCCCCAGCGGGTGGCACAGCATTGACAAACCAGAATAATCTTCATGACAGATCCCTTTGTTAGAATTTGAAGTGCCTCGAAGAACTGCCTAAATGCATCGTTTACCAAGAGAATAGTGTCGTATATGGAAAATTCCCGCCCGCTTCTCACGCAATAAGTCGTTGCCGCATGGAACTGCGGGAAATGTGCTGGGTAAACAAACCGAGCTCAGAAAATACCGGTATCATGTACTGTGTTCCCCTATTTTCGTGCGTCCCTTATTTTCGTGCGTCCCCAATTTTCGTACACAAGTATATTTCATTAGGAACGAAACTAGGGGTCTCTATTCCCAGTGGCGTCACCAAAAGGGGGGAGGAAGGGGAACGTGCCCCCCAAGATTGGTTGTGCTCCCGGGTGCCCCCGAATGAGATTTTGGGTATGACAAAAATTATGCACCAACACACCATTGACTTAGATGTTGATATAAAAAAGAGGACCCACTATCACTTAATCACTCAAACATACGACTAAAATTGCACAAAATGTTCTCAAAACGGTAATTTTGCGGCGCGCTTCGCCCACGTCTATTTGTTAAACTGTATGAAGGACAGCCTTATTGGTAGATGTAATCCACAGCTATTGTTTCAACCCTTTATTTTCAAAAGCTGTAAGACTACTAGGGTCTTGAGTCCTCTCCCTTCTATACAATTCCCACATCGATTATCTTTTAGCCAGATCTTATGTTTGAAAACTGTAAAAAATTGCGACTTTCGTCGCCTTCTGCAATGCGTATTCAATAAAGCTCAGTGCATAAAATTCAGAACCTGATTCACTTTTCCCATTCACCCCCCCCCCCCGTCGTTAAATCGTTAGTGCGAGTAAGGCTAACACAATGGTCAAATTGTGATTTATATTTTTGTAGCCTACCAGTGGCGTACACGGAGGAGGCCATAGGGCCATTTTTTTTTTAGTTTCTAAAAGTACGTAAAGTTTTTAACACAAATTTTACTTCAAAAGATATATGTGGCACCAGATTGCATGTAAGAACATCTATTTTTCAAAAATTTTCAAAGGGAAGGGGGAACCCCCTCCCCTTAGACCCCTCCCCCAGGCCGGCGATCACAAAGCATTTGGGTGTGCCCTTCCGGTGGGCCACTTGGTCCCAGGGGGCCCCTCACTTCGAAAAGTCTGGCGACGCCATTGTGTATTCCACTGCATGACAGATTAAAATACACACAGTTCGTAAGCAGTCGACAGCAAAAAGAAAAAAAAAAAGAAAACACGTAGAAACCCGCTTTATAATTGCGATGGGTTAAATAGATGATTCAATAAATTCCTGAAGAAAACTAAAATTTTGGAAGACGTTTTGTAGGTTAGGGTGTGTTTTTGTTTATTGCGAAGGCTTGAAGGGTTGTACACATGTGCAGACGAATTATCGAACTCACTTTTTGTAGCACCCCGCACCCGACTAACCTTATAAAGATAACAAAACACTTATGGGATTAAAATAATCATTTTTGGAAAACTAAATATACATCTTGATCTTCATGCTAGCGTCAAACTTTGAAATTACCCCTGGACCTCAACAGGTTCCCATATAAAAACATAGGCTGTGCTTAGTCATTAACATCGAATATCATAAAATATGAAATAATTTAAAGACAAACAGTCGTTACCCCAAAGTACATTTTTAGTGTAGTGGTATCAAAATTCTCAGTTGGTTACTGCTCTTTGATTGATATGAAAGTTTAAAAATTCAAAAGATGCAGAGTAGCTTGCATTCCACACAATGCTGAGAGAGGCTTGGATTACACATTATAGCCTTGTATGCTCACCAGGACATGGCCTGAAGCATTAAAATAGGTTTGTGTCTGGACAAGGAGGAGCTTTATACAGTTATGGGAGGAGCTACAAGTTGCTTAGTTGGGAGAATTTAAACCGTCTGGGATGAGGAGGATTGCCCTTTAAGATTATCTAACAAAATAAGTGGAGCCGTTTTTCTGTTTTGGAGTATGAAATACTCCAAAACAGAAAAAGAGCTTTGAGGATTGCGGCCTTGGACCCGACGCATGTAAACCAGCGCTTCGCGCTTGTGATTCTCTTTCGATATACATTGAGCTCACTCATCGTGCCCCTCCCCTCGCAAACCTCGGAAATCCCTGCGCCTGCTTGATTTTGAATATTGAAAAAGAATGCAAAAAGGGCCGTGGGCAGTATCTCTCAAGGTTCAACTTTTTATAGTAATGTGAACGGGGAGACTGTAAATTAATTTAACATATATAAAACCGAGGCCTTATAAATGTGAGAAAGTCTTTCAGGCTATGGATCTTGTTGACAGGAGGTTTTAACTGCTACAGTGCAGAATGCAGGATTCTATCCTGAATGTTTGGTGGTACGGAACGTCTCTTTTGATGACCAGTCTAGCACCGGCAGTCACGGGCGGCGATCCTGGGGGAGGGGGGATGGGGGATATATCACCCTCATGAAATTGGATGGGATTGGATGGGGGGATACTGTACACCATATCCTCCCCCCCCCCCATGAAATCAACCAGGCAGATCCGAAAATCAGAAAACTTAACCTTTTTCTAGACTTTTTACAATAGGCCTATTTATTTTTTTTTAGGAAATACTTCTCACAGTTGTCATAGTGTCACCTTGTAAAACCTGGACAGGGTCATTTCCAGTGATCTGGGGTATTTTTTGCTAAAATTTTCTACTCTCCGCACCAACCCATAGATAGTGTCACTGACTATACCGCCACCCCCACTTTCAAAGACGGATCGCCGCCCATGCCGGCAGATAGATAGTGCCACTGACTATTTCCGGAAATCAGAAAACTTTACCTTTTCTCTAGACTTTTTACAATAGGCCCTTTTTAGGAAATACTTCTGACAGTTGTCATAGCGACATGAAGCCTGGAAAGGGCCATTTCAGGTGATCTGAGGGTTTTTTTACCCAAAATTTTCTTTGTACGCTCCGCGCCAACCCATAGATAGTGTCACTGACTATACCCCCACCCCCACTTTCAAAGACGGATCGCCGCCCATGCCGGCAGTCGATGGAGGGCAACGGAGGTCGTCACACTTCAAGGATGATTAAGGATGATGGCGATAATCTACAATCACTGGCTCATAAAGTAACATTATTGGGAGGAGAATATTTTCTGTCTCCTGACAACTTCCTACTCCTATTTCGATAAAGAGGCTTAAAATGACCCCACAAATTTCGATGAAAGTGGAATGATGGCGTTGGAGAGCTGCAGGTGCCATCAAATCTGGGAGACGTCCCCCCCCCCTGATGCCATGATATTCAGGGACGATAGCAGTATTTAGGGGAAACTACGGTCAACGTGTGGGGCGGGGGCTGCAGCACCCCCAATCGGATAGAATATTTCCTATTTTTTGCAAAAATGATGGGCGAAGGTGAGCAGCCTCCAGTTGATGGTTGCCCCACTAGGCCCTCCGAGTGAGTACCTCTACTTGAAAACCTTGGTGAGATAGTACTGAAATGTAGTATTGAAAACGGGGACAATTGAACATTTTAACTAGACCTGATCTTAAGTTCTGATACAGTTTGGTTAACTCTCGCCCTTTTGTCTAGAACCACAAGTTATCAGCTGAAGTCTGAAATTATAACGTGCAAATTTCGTCTTTTGATTTTTTACATGCATCAGTGACTGAACAGATGGACTTTCCGTCGTACTCTGAGTCCGACACCGACTTTTTATTCTGCGACTTCAGATCAATTTTGAGATTTCAGAGGGAACGTTGGACCGAGATGTGTTCTCAATGCACGTGCGAACGAACAGCCGCACTCTGCAATCGTAACCGATGCCCAGCGTTCTGTCGCCATCGGTACAGGTTACTAAACGACTATTGTTGCCAAGGGTGTAAACTTGCAGGTAAGCACAGGAGTATCTTTCAAAAATGTCTCTAAACGAGTAAATGGGAGAACGATAAAGCTTCTGTTCCTAACTCCAAGGAAAAATGTGTTTTTTACGGACAACTAGATGTAGTTAAATATGAAATTAAGATATTTCAGATCATTTTCAACGAACTACGCTGCTGTCTCATGTTCACAATTATCGAGACAGTTATGACAAAGGCCTGTGGAGTATCATCTTAATGATCGAGTGAACATGCTAACCAAATTCCAGAATTAGGGGAGAACAGAAATCAAAAGCTTAGGTGTACGACAATTAAGAAGGTTTTGCCCCAATTTGATGTTCCACTGGTAAGATGGGCAGAAATTTACCACCCGAATTATCTTCCCCCTTGGCCATTTAGTTCTCCTCCCTTTTTTCCACTTCTATTTCCCGTCCAAATATCATGTGAAAAGACATTGTTGCCGAATGACTGCTTATTACAGCCTATGCATTGTTATTAATACGATATGATCTTAACTATAGAATATTTCCTCTACCATTCTCATCTGTCACGTATACGTTGATTATCCTTCAAGTTCGTGGAGGGCAGTCCTTCGTGCATGTGATAATAACCGATAGATGAAAAAATAATAGTTTTACTACTTCTCAAGGCGACGGAAAGGTAATTTTGATGGCCTTTCTCGGTTTAACCAAAACGACCTGCTTGTCGTTTGCCTTAGAATGTTTCCCAAGTCATGCAACACGAACTGCTCAGAAATGAAAACTATTAAATTGTGTTGTTGTGCCACGATGTTCTAATATAATCCACAAGCCCACATAATTGTTTTGATGTGCTAACGAGGTTTGCGTACCTCCCTAAAAAGTTTCAAAATGTCCCCGGTTTGGAAGTATGTATCATCGTCAAGTCCATGACATTGATTGAAAATGTAGGCATTCATAGATCAACGAGGAATAAAATAGCGCCATCCTTAACCACAGTGATGTCAATAGTACAGCCTTTTATTGAGGATGCCCAACTTTACAAGTACGTCCTCAGTTGGAATGTGTGTATTCAGGTCAATGTCCTCGTTTGCAGGTGTTTACTAAAGTTCGTCAAATTGTTAAATGTTGGCAAACCCCCAAAAGTAATTTTACATCAGTTTAGTAAGAGCAATGTTTCTCTAATGAGGGGAGACGGAAATAATCGCGATCTTTGTCTGCTTATGGTTAAGAAGCATATCGTTGATTCTGCATCCAGCAAGCATTTCAAAATTTGTCGACTTTCCTGTCTTTGTAGGGCATGTGAACTGTGCGTGCACTCGTCACATCCTGTGCACGCACAAACAACAGTTTCAATTTAACCACTGTAATGTATATACAGTTAAACTGGTTCACTACAAAGTGGTGTTTTCATTATTTACAGTTTTTTGCTATTGCTCTATACAATTCCATTGCAATCAGCCTACAAGTATATAGCTTGTTATCTAGTGTTTAAAATTACATAGCAATTCAAATTTTTTAAAACTAAAATGCTTCTGGAGGTAGAGGTCCGAGATGGTTGTGACCAGATGCTGCATTCATTACGGGGCAAAGGTATCAACTATTGTCATGGTGGGACCCAAAGGCTTTTTCACGTTAAATTTTTTTTCTACAAATCTTACTGTAAGGCCTATTTACCATTCCAAGCCGTAACTATTCCCCCAATCAATTTTTTTTTCAATAGTAGCTCTCTTCAGCATCACCAAAATAAAGGATTTTGTCAAGATCACATTCTTTTAAATTTAAAACTTGCTGGAATTTTCAAGAATCATTGACCACTAAGAGTGGCTTAACAATAGAATCTACCTACTCTTTGTCAATCAAAATGGAATTGCTAATTGTTAATGCTGGTTGTTCTGAACTTTAGCAGTATTTTGGGTGATGACTGTCCACCTTCAAATATAATTGACGATATTTCATTTTAACGTTTGTTTCAGGTAACGTGACCGAAGCGCTAGCAGTGGGATTGACATGTCCACCTTCCGAATGGTCATTAGTCGAAAGATCCCATGACGAGGAGTGGAGACTAGATGGATGTACATCATGTGTTTGTAATAATGGTACATCGTCCTGTAAGAGTGAAACGTGTTGCTCCCAGTGTCCATCTATACGGTTCCAGCGAAACGAAACTTAAAGAAGCATTTTAATAGTTCCAACAACTGGTCATTATTTCCTAGTTTCTTGGACAAAATTGGATACGATTCCTTACAACTACATAAATAGTTGTTTTCTACATTCTTAAACTGGTCGATTGTACGGTATAGTATTTATAAAACATTATGGAGTACGTCTGGTGGCAGCATTCTACAAAAATAATTTTTACCCGACGTCAGAGCGTTTCCAGTCACAGCTCATGCGCTGGACGTGCGCAAAGCAGACATCCAATAGATAGACCGAATCCTTGGCAATAAAAGAATAACTAACAGGCAGAGAGGTACCGTACTCGACGGGGTTACATCCATGAAGAGCCTTTAAAGGTTTAATTTCATGGAAATGGAGAAAACGTACCTGCTCACCATTGAGACAATAATACCAAACATGCGAACAAACTAACCGAAATCCACGAACCTTACAATTCCACTCTTTATTAAGCTACTGTAAATTATTAGCTTGAGCCTTGGTAACGGCTGACAGATCCAACAGTAGTTTTTCTGACAAAATGTTTTCTAAATGCAAGGGAACCCTAGCTGTTACATAGCCTAATCCATGTGGACAAGAAAGTGTCGCTTAACCAAGAATACTACTTGAGTGTAATTTAGTAGAAACGTCCTCAATTTAAGTTATACCTGTAGGTCTTATAGGATAACGCAGTGGACAGTCATGAATATGTACTACTAGATAAAAACTGATTTCAGGTATTTTCACAGCGATTACTCTAATATTTAGTGGGCCACTTAGAAGGAGTGAGTATTGGTAAAAGGTCATTTACAATGATTGCAAAAAAATGTTAAAAAGAATGCACTTTAAATACTTCCTGACACGTTGATTTTGTTTGCTTTTTTCGTGTTTTTCGCTAAGTGTTAAACACACATAGTAAAAAAAACAAAACAGTAAGTGCAATGATACTATTTTCTCCCACTTTGGAACTTTGGCTTTCCAGTCAGTTCATTATTTTAAAGCCCGAGTTTCTCACCCCAGGCGGTCGAAATTCCTCCAACTGACTTTACTTCTAGCTGCTCCTCCAGTTTCAATGGTGACTGTCTTTAGCACCCCACAGATAAATGTCTGCTAAAGGCTTCATTCCTTTGATTACACAGTCGTGTGTAAGCGGCAGCAGTTAGTGCCAAATACACTGGTATTCGACACGTTGAAGAGTCCAGTTCAGTCTGGTTCAACTGGACTAACTCAACTGGACCATTGCAACTGGTCAGTTCTGGAATTTGAGTATGTCCAGTTGAGAAATCATCAACTGGTATAACAAAGTAGGCTCCTATTAAGGAACACCCTTAAATTAAATACCACGCACGTGTGGCTTGTAGAAAGGTAATGCAAATGTAGTGGTATACTCCAAAATGCATTTGAGACAATTCCAAAACATCTAACGTCTCACATGTGCAGGTAATTTAGTAATGTGTCAAGATTGATGTATTTACTAATGTAGAGATTAAAATATAGTTTACAAATAAAAAATAATAAAAACAGTCCAAGGAAGGACTTATCCTGTTTTAAACTGTTCATATGTGTTAATTGCACATTTTGGGAATAAATTAAAAAAAAACAACCCGTGGTAAAACATCCTACAAATGTCTGATCTGATAAAATGCATTTTCGCTCGATTATGCAAATTAGGTAAAACCAGTTGAATTCAATTGGACTTTTCTGGATAGGTTCAATTGGACTTAACGAGACCAGTGTAACTGGACTTCATTGAACCAGTTCAAGTGGACATCCTGGACTAATTCAATTGGAATTTACTGGACCAGTTCAGATGGAGTTTGCTGCTCCAGTTTTAATGGACATCACTGATGGACTGATTCAATTGAACTTCTTTGTACTAAGTTAACTGGACCTCGCTGGACCTATTCAACTGGAGTTTTCAGGACCATGCAGTTCAATTGGATTTTATTGTTATCAGTTTAAATTTCACTAGAACTTCATTGAGATAAATTGTGATTGGGTTAACTGGACTTGACTGGACCAGTTCAAGAGGGCTTTATTGTAATCAGTTTAGCTGAACTTTACTTTATGGGAGCATGGTGGCCTAATGGTTAAGGTGTTGGACTTGTGATCTAAGGATTGCCGGTTCAAATCCCGCCTTGGTCATTGTGTTGTGTCCTTGGGAAAGATGCTTTATCTCAATTGTTTCTCTCCACCCAGGGGTTAAATGGGTACCTGCGAGGTGAATTGAACTGGGAAGCGCCGTTAGAGCTGTTCCGCACTGGAGGGATTGTCTCTAGGATGATTTACCGTTGATCAGAGGTAATATGTATGAAGCGTTTTGAGACTTATCGTTAGTTTAAAGCGCTATATAAGAACAAATGATTATAATTTATTATTATTTGCTGGACCAGTTCAACTGGACTTAATTTTGAACAGTTCAACTGGATTTTGCTGGACCCAGTCCATCTGCACTTTATTGTAATTAGTTTAACTGGACTTTACTTCACCAGTTCAATTGGATTTTAAATTTCAACTGGATTTTACCCGACCAGGTCAATATTGGATTGTATTGGTATCAGTTCAACTTGACTCTACTGGACCAGTTCGTCAGAATTTTACTGTGATTGTTAACTGGGTTTACATAGATCAGTTCAATGGGATTTTAGAATGATCAGTTCAACTGGACTTTACTGGACCACAGTTAAATTGGACTTTACTTTGATCACTTCAATTGAAAGTTGCAGGACCAGTTCAATAGAATTTAACTGCAATCAGTTTAACTGGACTTTCCTGAATCAGTTCGATAGGATTTTATTGTGATCAGTCCAACGGGACTCTACTGGACCAGTTCAATTGGACATTGTTTTTATCAGTACAACTGGACTTTACAGGACCAGTTCAATAGAATTTTACTGTGATCAGTTTAACTCGACTTTAACGTTTACGGTGCAATAGGACTTGATCATGAAAAGGGCATCTGGACTTTTCAGGATAAGTTCAAAAGGACTTTAATAACAGAACCAATTCTCTACTAATTATAACTGCCTTGTTCAAATTTAGGCAATGTTAAGTTGAGTTTAGAAAACTTCTATCAGTCCAGCAAATTTAGTTGCTTAAGGAAAAATCCACTGCGCAATGGTTCTCGCTCTCTTTAGCGATAGTCCATTTGAACTGTTACTACAGAAACAAGCCCAGTTGAAGTTCAGTTCAGTCCTTTAAGCAATCGTGTCATGTAATCGTCAAAATAAAAAAATGCCTATTAAAATCAACTGGTTTCAGTCCAGTCCAGTTGAAGTCCCTTTGTGTCCAGTTGGGTCCGGTTCAAATATGGGCAAGTCGAGTTCAAGTTCAGTTTCTATTTGAACTGGACCCAACTATAATTTTCAGCTGTGATGTAATCTCTGAAAATAGTAGTCAAAAAGTTTCCTAAAAAGAAGTGGCGGCACCAAGATTTTAAAAGTGGGGGGGGGGGCAAACCGAGGGCAGAAGAAACTGTTGGGGCAAAAAGATTTTCGTGCGTAGGGCAAAAACGATCGCTCCAAGCGTGATGCTTCAGCGACTGGGGTCCATGGGCCCGCCTTAGGGCTCCTGGTGGGTCCAGGGGCAAAGCCCTAGTGGAGGTCCAGGGGGCGAAGCCCCCGGAAGCTCTGAGGTCTTAGAATATCTCTTGGTACAAAATTAAGCCCCAGGATAGGTATATTTTGGTTCATCATACATTATCCTATACTTCAGGAGCTGAGTGGGGGCAAAGGTTCTGACTAGGGGAAATGTCTCCTTGCCCAACACTGGCGCCGCCACTGCTTAAAGGGTTGTCGATTGAACCATCCGAAAGCTTTACATCTCAACAACAAAAGTACTTTTACTCGTCATTTCATCTTTATTACGGGCCCGTAGCCAGCTTTACTTTTTAAGGGGGGGGGGGCAAGTGTTGTGATTGAAGGAGCATAAAATTTTATCCTAATTTATTAATTATGAATTATCAGGGGAGCCGCCAGACTTTGGTGGGGGGAACCACCGATGATGTCGTCATTTTAGCTCAGTTAAACTCCCATGTTTGCGTAAATTGCACCCTTTTTATTTGCCCTGCGTTTTTGTACAGCAGTGAAGATCCTGCCTTTGTCACTACACAAAAGTGCGTACTGGTGAAGGGGTGTAAGGGAGGGGGTGTGCCCCCCTTTTGAAAATTTTTGTTAATTTAGGGATGATTAGATGCAAAATGGTGCTATCTATGGGATATTTTCGGAGCTGATCATATATGACTGGGAACTGTCCGTTATTTAGTGAATTCTAAGTTTTGGTTAGGTGAAAGAGGAGACTATGCTGTCTAAGAGAAAAATACGTTGTCAACAAATCTCCTGAAGCTCCTCTCTTTTTTAGCTACTGTAGTGCCTTCTATTCGGTATAGCTTTTTACACCAAAATACGTGCGCGGAGTCCACATAAACATTCTTTGACTATTACCCAAAGTCTCCTTTGCTTCATTTTGCATAATAAAAGGACATCTAAGGCTGGCAGATACCTGTATAGGGCTCCCGGAAGCTCTGAATCAATTCTATAAAATGGAGGCAATGACATAATGCTTTACAGTGGCGTAGACAAGATTTTTCTTACGGGTTGCCACGTAGTATGTCGTGGGATTGCCGGTCTGGGGGAGGTGTGTAAAGGAGGGGGTGTCCCCCTCCCCTTTGAAAATTTTTGAAAAATTAGGTTTCCTTACATGCAATCTGGTGCCACATCTGACACCTTTGAAGTAGAATTTTCTGTTAAAATTTTTTACGTATGTGACATACAAATGATAATACAGATTATAATGCCGAGCACTTTACAACTATCGTCATTTTACTAATTTTGAATGAAAATCCAGACGAACAGCTTTCAGCAATGGGCAATGGGCGGAAGGGAGAGGTGCAGGAAGGTGATATTAGACCTCCCTGATAGGTATAGCAAAAGGAGTGAAGAACTACAAGCGTGTTTCAGAATGCTCTTTCGTCTTAAGTGTATTAACAGTAACCATCTATACCGATAATGGCTGCGCGTGAAGCGTTCGGTACAAATTTCTGAAAAATTTATTACGGCAAATGCGTACGTTCAAGTTCCAACCTTCCACATCATGCTACAAATCAGATAAAAAGATACCATACTGATGCAAGGCCCCTACAGATGTTTGGCTCTTTCTTCTGAAGTTGTTGTGATCAGAATAGTACCGGTACCATTTATTTTTACCTTCATAATGGTCATGAGATGGAGTACAAAACGTGTGGCATGCGGACGTAGCGAGCCAAAAGTTCTCGTTATATAAGATTTCCATGACAAAACCTGCATTCTGAATCTGCATCGAGACACTTTCAATTACCGAACAAACCTTCATGCCACTCAAAAAACCAGTCTTTCACCTGGTAATTTTTAAACAGCTTTAGACTTTTGCTGCTGTGCTTCTCTGGGGGTTGCTATCGGAAAATATTGATAAGTAGAACAACATTGCGGTAAGGTTTGCAGCGCGCGAAGCGAGCGAAAATTTTGGTAGGTTGCGAAGGATTTGCGAAAATTCTAAAAGTTTGAGAAATATTTTTGATAGCAAATGATTACAATAGATCCATCACTTGGTCGCAGAAAACACACCTCACCCTACCCCCTACAGGAATCTACAGCTTAAACGCCTTTTGGGATCATTTTAAAATTTTCAGAATTTTCGATTGGGGGCAAGCGCCCCATAGCCCAAACCCATGCCTCGCCCATGTTAATTATTTTGCAGTTTCAATTTTCATCTTGGGGGGGGCAGAGTCCCGAAATGCCCCCTGTGGCTATGGGCCTGCTTTGTTATGAATCAAAAATTGTTCTATTGTCTTTCTTCAAACATTGTAGCGCCATCGTAAATAATTTGAAGCATATTATGTTCTTAATAAAATACCCTGCAATATGAAAACAGTCCTTTTATTTTTTGGTAATGCAAAAGTCTTTGAAATATTTTTAAATATTGAACACACTATTACAGACGTTCATTCTGTCTCGGTGAATATTGAAAAAAGACCCCTCCCCCAGGACGGCATCTTTATGAAGTGACAAAGGAAGGATTCCCAATGCTTTGCACGAACGCAGGACACATGAAGTGCAAATTACGCACACATGGGAATTTAAACTGTGGTAGCATTACGACATAATCGGTGGTGCCCCCAATCACGAAAGTCTGGCGGCGCAACTGAGTGTATAACGTCTTCATTTTGGAAAGACAATTGTTCTCTGTGTTTGATATGTTATTTTGTCGGTCTATTATCATATTTTCTGAGTATTGTCAGTGACAACGATACGTTACTATACATTTCCTTTTAACAATTTGACAATTGACTGTTGTAACGCTTACAAGTGTTTGACCTCTTTAATTAATGAAACAAATGCGTATCTATTCATTCATTAATTTGTGCATTCTCTCCAAGCTAATGAAACCGAAGAACGAGATGGGAAAAAAGTTGGTCATCTTGTCCGTCTACATGTATAGCGGGAGCGATCATCTTTAAAATAAAAATAGCAGAAACAGATCCTTAAAATTTGCAAAATATTTCACCAAATTACGTCTAAGGGCCCTTAAATATTCAAAAATTTTCCACTGAAGGCAGGGAAACAGCCCCTCCCCCGGACGGCGGTCTGGAACAACGTTGATCCCCTACCCAGTAGAAAAAAAGCTTACCCACGCATTTGAAACAACAAGAGCTCGAACAGCAATTTGAAATCAAAATTAGTCTCTCAAAATTGTACTTTATTGTTTGAAATGTTTACTTAGCATACCTAGAAAGTGCCATTTGCTTCAATTTGGGAGGGATTTCATCAAAATTTTCTCGGTACGCTCCGCGCCAACTCATGGTGACGCTCCGCTTAGATAGTAGGTCGGGGCATATTTTAGCCCCCCATAAACACAGTCCTGGATACACCCCTGGTGATAGTAGAGTTAATGAACTGGCTGAATTGCACTTTCTCTTGAAATGATAACCTGATAACGCAATGTCCTTTATACTGTATTATGCTGTAGGGAAAGGAAGATTAACGCACCATACAAAGCACTTTAAATTGCTTCCTGTCTCATCAACCCCCTTCCCCTTACTCCTCCAGGTATTTGTGCCAGTGACTATGTCCGTCGTTGCTTTGCTTTTGCCGGTGATCCACAGGTAAAGTATCTAAACTGAAAATGTTTCGATCACTCGAGAAAATAGGGTATTCGCAAGACTCGTCGACAATTCAAAATAGTATTCAGTCAGGTATTTGGCACAACGATTACAAGGAAATGTACCATTTCCCACCCACCAATTAATGGCGTAAACATGGGACGTGGTACGTTACACAACGAAATTGGAAAATCATGATAATAGCAGTGAGAAAGCAGTAATGTCCTTTAAGATTATCTTTTCGGGTTTGTCAGTTCGGCTAAATACCCATCTCTGACTTAATTTTGTTTGAATTTTTATTGGCCAATGTCTACAAGAAGTCAACATGAACTGTATTTTCCCGATTTTATGCAGTACCTGAGATGTGCTGGAACTGTTTGTCTTCTTGAAAGTAAAACATTGAAACGCCACCATTGTCATGGTGATTGGTGGGGATATCAATTTGCCATTATTGACAACAAAATGTTGGCCTTTTGTAACGTATTGAGTACATGTAATCTCTGAAAATATTAGTCAGTACGTTTCCTAAAAACGCTGCCTATTGAACCATCTAAAAGCTTCACACCTTAACAATAAATTACTTTGACTCGTCATTTTATCTTTGTTATGAATCAAAAACTGTTCCTTTGTCTTTCTTCAAACATTGTAGCGCTATCGTAAATAGTTTGAAGCATATTTTGTTCTTAATAAAATACCCTGCAATATAAAAGCAGTCCTTTTATTTGTTGGTAATGCAAAATATATTTGTAATTTTTGTAATTATTGAACACAGGATTACAGACGTTCGTTCTCCCTTGGTGAATATTGCAAATATATACTAATATCTATCGTTTTATAATAATTACGATAAGTCGTACTTTCAAATGTTAAGAAGATTGAGACACCCTTCAACAACTGCAGTTAGATCGATGAACTTTAATATTCAGCTGAATTAAACATTGGTAGTGCTTTGTCTAATCTTTTCGATTTGGTAAACATTCAAGCTATAAAGTTTGCTCAATTGTCTTGCTACAAACAAGATAGCTACATCTCTTGCCCTTTGAAGTCTGTTATTATTAGTATAAACGTACCCGTTGCTAAGGCAAAAGACTTTGCAGTTAGTTAAAATTTGAAAGGGAAAGGAAGAATCATAACAAATGCCCTTTATCTTCGTGAAGTCTGTACATCAAAACACAATAACCAGCCTAGCGATCAATTATTTTTTCCATCCGTTTATGAAGCGGCGGTTTCAATTTCCAAATTTCGAAATTATGTTCAATGTCAAGGTAGAAAACCTGTTTAGTAACGGTGTGGTATATACACGAGGAGATTGTGTGTAAAAGGTGGCGGGTGGTGGAGTGGGGAATAAAGGGCCCTTAAAGCAAGTTAGTATATGGAATTGTTAGAGTCAATGTGAACATCTTCAAAAAATGAAGATTGTATCCTCCGTATACCCCCGAATCTCCGTCGATTGGTTTATATCTGCTGTTACATGCGAGTCAAAATTTAGTGTGATTAGGGAGCTATACATGGAATTTATATCCTGGTAATAATGTACCATTTAAGGGCTGTGGACAAGGTATACTCTCAAAAAGTACGGTCCATATTTGAATCGATTACTATCAAATGAACATCAAAACGTTGCCTGGTCAAACAATTGACTAGTTTTGGATTATTATGAACCGAAAAAGGTTAGTACTGAGCAGGCCCGTAGTCAAGAAGGGGGCAAGGGGTGAAGCCCCCTTGAAATTTTTTTCGCCCCTCTAGAAAGTTTTTAAGTTGCCATTGAAATAATACAATTTTACACATTTGCCCCCCACCCCCGAAAGCCATTTTGCACCCTTCAGTACCTTGTTTGGCTACATGCCTGGTTCTGAAAAGTAACTCGTCACCTGTTTGATTCTGTGCAACGCCCATTTGATCTGTTATTGTTTCAATTTGAACTAAACGTTTGAGCCTTTGAGTCCCAAATATAAACAACTTGCTCGAAAGGGCTTTTCATCTTAGTCTTAGCCCAGAACAATTATTCCTGCGGGGGGGGGCAGATAAAAAATATATTCAGTCTGCTAACTACTTTGAGAACGACACTGGCAATAACTCGCGTCCCACCAACCATTTGGAACACATATAACAGCATAACATGTTTCAGCCGTATAATTATTTACCATTGCTGTGACGACAGCCACAGTCAGAAAATAAGAAAAGAAGATAAAATTCATTGTTTTGTTCTTAATAACTGCATTATCTAGTATTGACATCTTTATTCAAACTGAACGGAGTTACATGAACAAATAAGACTACACATTCCTTTCTACCATTGATTTTACTATGTTCACTAAATAGACCTTATGCATTGACGTCACGCGACGTCATTTGAAGCACCGTCACTGCGAGCACGACGTAGACTTTGCAAGCGTGTGAAGAAGTCTAACGCGCGTATTCGACTGGTGCATAAATCAGTTGTAATGATTAGCGCTTCCTGGTGGGGCGCACTTTCTGTGCTGTGACGTCATACACATACGGCCCATGACGCCAAGTGTGTTTGACTTTTTTAGTCTCGGCATTTCAACCAATTGTACATTCAATGATAGCAAATACACATGTATCTAAGGTTCCGGAATAATCTATTTCAGTACTGCCCTTCGAGATTGTATCAAAGGTATCGTACTTTTCGGACAGTTAGGGCAAAGACTGAAATCAAATTTAACAATTTTTCACTTAACAGTGGGTGGCTCACAATTGCACATGATTTAACTATCTCTACAGCCCTGAAAAAAATAAAAAAGATGTTAGATCAAGGTAAGGTATTTTATTGTAATTTTGTTATGAGCCCAATATAACAAAATATGCACCGGTCGTTATCCTAATCCACAATTTACACTAAAATAGTCTGTAGTGGACTGATTTGAAGCCGGATACTGTGATATTTGTTTTTCATGTTTCAATGGTATAGTCTTTTATGAACTGATTTAAAGAACATTATCATGTTCTTAAACACGCTGCTGGCAACGATTACCAAACTGACGCCGAAAAATCAATGACAAAATCGCTTGAAAAATTGTCGACAAGCACACACTTTTATACACTTAATGCTATTGCATTGAGAGATACCATTTATCCTACTGGCGTTGGGATAAAATAGATCAGAGAAAACCCTTGCTTCATTGTACTCCATTCATGGAGATTAGGGAATCCAATTCTTAATACTTTTACACGTATACATATAAGCAACTTTGCAGATGAGGAGTGAAAGACCTATGAACCTTTTTAAAACTGTAATAAATGATATTTGTTTGCTGAAAAATCCTCCAATTCACATTTGTGAATAACGCTCTAAGAGAGTGGGTGATCCAGAATAAAGATTTTTTTGTTTTCTTATTGTGAAAATAGTGTTTATGGGGGAGCCCTAAAATATTGTACGTCTATTCAGTTAACGGTGAGATACCACATTTATTTTTTCAAAAGAATTGCATTCACAGTAACTAGAGATGTAATTTGAATAATCTCATCATGAACACGTGTCAATGAACGATGCTGTGACTATAACATAGTTAGAAATGCCAACTTTTATAACGATGTTGTAGATGGTGTAGTGGATAGTGCTCAGTTTTCCACTCAAAGGTCGAATCCCGTCTATTGCAGTTACTTCTTGCATTTTTAGTTTTCATTTTTAAAGGCCATGTGAGGCCACCAGAGGTTAAATTGTGAAAACATTATAAAACATGATATTTCAAGAAGGGTAAAATGAGGGATAACCTCAGCTGATCAAAATATTTCTTTTCGACAAGGAATCACTGAGTCTTTGGTTTTTCTGGTTTTGGTTCATTTTCAGTTGTTCACTTAGCTGGAGTCACGTTGTGAGTCAAAGATGGCTGCATCAAACAGACTTGGCTTTGAAAAAGAGAACGGAAGATCAATATTCGACGTTTTACCTTATTATTATTATCACATTAGGGATGCTGTGTCTTGCACTGTTTGCAACATTGTTTATCTTGTGTGGATTCCGAATACCTTACAATATTGCACAATCTTCATCCTCGCCTCTCGTCCTTATGGCTATAATCACGTGCAGTATTGGTTCTTTTCAGCCAGTCTAGACACATGATGTAGAGGTCGAGAGGTTGGTCATGTTCAGTCTAATTTGTCTCTTCGTGACGTAGCTAATTTGTAAAGCAGAATTCTATCGGGGGAACGTTTGGTCTTTGCCCTCGGCTCTTCTTCGGAGAAATTACGGGACTCTGGAAATTTCCCTACAAACACAATACCTTCTAAAACGTTCTGAAAACGTCCGAAATGTTTTGAAAACGTTCTCACGACGTATTAATACGTATACTACGTTTTAGGAACGTTTCCCAGAAGTACTGTGTTTGTTGGTTTACAGCCTACTGGGTTGCAGTACACCGACAGCGTAATTTATTGTACCTTCATGTCAGCAAACCCAAGTAGGGCTAATCAAATATCCTGCCATAATAATAAATAAACACGGGAGAGATTCATCTTCTCCTATTCAACTGATGTTAGAGGATGACAAGTTAGTCTTGTATAATTTTCATAATAAATCCTGCTCCCTGTACCGAGACCTTGCTCGATCAAAATCAAAGTCCTTTGTACTGTACTAATTCTTAAAATTTTTAGCATCTTGCAAAGATCTTCGTGGAAGAAGCAATTCAGTTTCCAAAGAGTGTCCAGGTGATTTATCAAAGTTGTTTTTACCCAACTTAATTGCGTAATCGCTTAATATCGTAAACTTTGTACCCCTTCCAGTTTCACATACCGAACTGTTTTTTGTGGTACTTCTGATTCAGACACGGTATTTGTGTCAGCTTTACTGGAGAATCCTAAGAAGCTGTTCAATGTTTCACTCAAGACGACAAACTTCAATTAATGTAAACTATACGTACCAATATAGCTATAAATTAATTTTAATTGCCGAAGCTTACTACAATACTGAAAGGTTCCAACCTCGATACTTACAGTTCCTTCACAAGTTGCTCATTTGATGCCATTTACATATGTCAGGTCACATTTATCTCCAGCAGAGAATTCAGAGCAGTTAAAAATCCATCCTTGATGGTCTGGAGATAGGAGTACATGCATGAAATGACTACATTGAAGAAAGGTTAGTTGTATTTTATACTAAATTTTAAACAATTAGATACAATATTAGTGCCGAATGTAAGTGAAAGAAATGAAACTGACCAGAGCGTTTGGCCGACTGGGGTTGAACAAATGGTAGCAGTGACTCATTTGAGTGCCCTTCTTCTACTTCCGAGTCACTATTCATTTGAGTCACGTGAATGTCATAATACACGTTACGGATGAAACGTTAAAGCTGAAGGAAGTACCATTGTTTCAACCTAAAACATGCTGGCATTGCCTTAATCGAAGGTTGTGGTGTCGTGGTAAAATATAGATATTGCAAAGCATGCCCACTGCACTTCAGAGGTAGAGTCCCTCAGTGACTGGTTGAAGCCATTATGGAAATGTATAGACCTTAGCATGATGTTAGCTCAACATGTGTCATAAGTGGTGTTTCTGTCGTTCTTGAAGCAAACGTTCTGATTCCCATCGACGTGGTGAATAATCATTACACTCAGTAAATGCCCTAGATTTTTATTGTTATGAGGTTTGTAGTAAGGTTTTCGTCAAAGGGTGAAGATTCAGGTTGAGAAAGCGCGGTGACTGAAGAGAAGAGCGCGGGGTCCTCAGTAGCGGATTCAAAACACATTTATAGCAATGAACTTTGACAGCGAAGTTCACATATCTTAGACATATCTTAGAAAAGTAGCATCGGAGGGCATTACTTTGGGTTTTCATTGACATAGTAGGCATTTGGAGAAAAATGGGCATTAAAGGAGAGGGGATATTTTTCCTACGGGGACATGCTGATACCTTCACTGCACACAAGTATTTTAAATAGCGAACAGTAAAATGGAACCAAATCATCTGGGGAGGTAAGGGGGAGGGACACTGGGAGGGGAGGGTCAAAGCATGGTAACGGTGAGAAGTGTGGAAAGAATGTGTAGCGCCTGATGATTTGGTGTGGCAGGGATAAAGTTTTCCATGGAATATGAGTTTGTTGGAATAAAAATTGCAAAATAGAAAAGTTTTGAACCAATCTGGTATTGCATTGGAGGAAAAAATCTTGCTTTAACCCCCCCCCCCAACCACTTTATTCTACCTTGATAATTCCCACAGTTGTGTTGGGCCTTAGACACCTGCCCCCTCGAAATTTGTCAAGCCCCTTTATATGACCTGCAAATTCAATTCACGCCTAGTGTGTCTGTGATAGCAATTAAAATTGAACAATGTTTTATTTTAAGTAAAGTGCAACCATGATAGTTCTTTGACCCATTGTTTCAATTCTTCCATAATCCAAATAGCAGATTTTGTTCCATTGACTTCCTTCAAGCTTTACAGCAACATCTCGGTTTTAAAGAATATTCATAAAATTCACGGGCTGGAGCAAAAGAGTCCTTTGAGCTACTGATTATGTAAATATCATCTGCCCTTTTTCATTAGTGGAAGGAATAATCACATAATACGCGTTTTATCTTCTTGGGGTAAAACAACAATAATGCGGAACTGACTGGAGATCAATTTTTTTGTTTGTCCATTTATGAAGAGTAAAATTTAGCTTCGAAATGATATTTGATCTAGACGTTTGAAAAACCTACTCTGTATCTGTGTTTATGACTGAATGGCTTCCCAAGTGTACTGAGAGGGACTAAGTCAAACTTACGTCGTCGTTGTTGATAATCTTGGGTCATTTTCAATGTATAACTCGTCAGGAGAGAGTTTCACCGTTTCTGAGACTGAGAAAAACTGATTCTTCACTACTTTTCATACATCAAGGTAAGAGATTATCCATATTCTCTTTATGCACGTTTTTGGAAATGATATAAATGATAATGATCTTTGAGAAAAACAAAACATCATTTTTACGCTTTTAAAGTACTTTCTTAAGTAGAGGGAGTCCAAAATATTAAAACAAAAAGTTCATTTTGTACAAA
>WURT03172398.1:0-10445 GCA_009936505.3 Holothuria glaberrima | reverse complement strand
CTTTATTAAAAGATGAGTTGCCTTTGGGTCAATGACAGCTGAACACTGCCAGGGCCTTACTAAACCGCGACGACCCTTCCTTTTCCCCGACTTCAATCCGAATATCAAACACTGGTATTTCCGATGAAGTCGAAGAAGACTGTCTGATTGCAATCGGGACAGACACTGAGGTCGAGAACAAAATTTAGCACACACCTAACCGACCCGTCTGCCATGTCACTGTTTTTCTGTCGCGTAGCAGTCGGGTCAGTGCAGTATGCGCTAGTTTTTCACTTACTAAACTCATTAAGTCGGAGGCGTTTGAGTTTCCTATAAACTTAAGGGTGCGTTCATTGTATTCCGAAGATTGCGAAAGAAGTTCGCTTTTCCGACTCCTTCTGTAGATGCAGTTCCTAGAAACATTACCAAATGGTCTTTAAAAGTCTATTTTTCGGCGCGCTTCGTGAGCATCCTTCATGTCCACTATTTGTCCAATTTTTAATTCAAGAAGGACAGAACGTGCCTTAGATTATTGCAAAGTCCCGCGTGGCAGCTTTTGTAATCCGAGTTCCCAACCCTCAAACCTGCTGTGTCATAAAAGATCGAATGGCCGTTAGTCGATCATGGTTATTATGCAACCAGATGCCGGTTTTATTTTAGTACTTAAAATATGTAAATTATTGAACGCAAATTTTATTCCAAGGGTAGCATATGTATGATAAGTAGCACCAGATGTAAGGACACCTAATTTTTCAAAAAAATTCTCAAAGGGGGAGGGGGAAACCTCCCCTTAGACCCCTCCCCAGGCCGCGATCAAAGAACACACTGCGTTCCCCCTCCCCCGTGAGAGAAGTCCTGGTTACGCCACTGCTTATGAGCTTAACTTTCTTGACACAGGCGTTGAGGCATTTTTTGTCGGGAATGTAGCCTGTTTTGTCGGGAAATAAACGTCCAGCACCCCCACCCAGCGATCCTTAGGGACGCCCCTGATCAAAGGGTATAATTGACCACGTTAAAAAATTTTGAGAGAGCTTTCTCACAATATGCGAACGAGGCAAATGTAAACTCATTTAAAAATCGAAGATGATTTTGAGATGTGGAGGAGCCGGCTTTACCCCCCCCCCCAGCTATTTTCACCCATGGAGGAGTTGAGTTTAAGACAGTAAATTTTGTATTACAATTACTGTAACACCAGTTAATGTGTAATTTTACCTCAGGTTTATTAAAAAGCAAGATAAAATTATTCTCATCATATGTGTACATCACATCTACATACGTCATCTGTTAATTGCAGGAGGAAAAGGTGCTAATTGGAATTAAACACAACAGTCAGATATGTATCAGAGCTGAAATGTACGAGTCCAGTGGACACGGACCAAAATTTGGACTCTGGTCTGCTTCTGCTGTACTCAGGGATTCCGGGAATTGAAATTGGCGCTATATATATGGGCTAGAGCTGGACGCGAACTTGCTTATTTCAACCGAGTCTGCACAAAAACGAAATAAACAAGAATTCTACGCAACTCTTCATTTTATATGAATGGTCACACACAGTCAACTAAATGACTAGATGGGCCAGACTATAAAACTGAATTTTAAAACTGACTAGGCGTATGTGAGAAAGTGTTCTTCTGGAAGAATGTGACGATTATGAGTAAATATGCGACCGTTCATTGTCAAATGGCCGGATTCGGAATTAGGGCTACTTGAATCGGAATTGGGTTGGACTTGTCGGGTACCGTACTCGGAAGTAGCCTGGGAAAGGTGATTACTGTAACCGGTATTAATCGGCTGGGAATCGGGTTAGGTGGAAACAGGGTACAGCCTGATATGCAGTAAATTTTTCTTTTTAATTTTTGGCGAAATGCAACGTAAAATGGTTGACAAGAAGAGAAAACTTTTCGTGTCTCTCAAGGTTTTTTAACCTTCCATAACATTTGATTCACGTGACCATGGTTAGCCATTTTTTGGACGAGGGACTACATACATAAGTATTATACGAGGACAGCCGTAGACACGCGTAGATAAATACATGTACAGCCTGGGACTTTACAAACACGTTTATTATATATCTGTATATGCATAGCTGTATTTTTCTTGGCGTGCCTCACACCTGAGTGCCTGCTGTAAAGTCATGCAATCGCCTATAAGTGTATTAAGTGTAGAAATATTATTCCTCAATTTATGTCACGATTCCTGGACACCTTGGGTTGGCGCTAGAGGGTAAGAGGAGCTACAATTCGCCCCTTGCGGGGAGGTCTAGATGAATAGGAATTCTGTATGAAACAGGGCTCGGTCTTTAACCTCTTAATCAATTAAAATTAAATCGAACGGACATTGACTTGACTGTTAGAACCACAGCCATTGCTATTTGCAGCAAATCTGGTCCTACGAGAATGTGCAGTTGCACGATGCAGAGGTCAGCGGGTTGAGATGTTTGTCACGTTCAATATGGTGTCCCTTCATCGGACGTATCCCCATTGGGTAGTCAGAGCCGCACCCACACAAGGCGCTGAAGGGGGTGAGATAACTCCGGTTGCAGGATGGTTTATATGTGGCGAGATAAATTTAGATATAGAGCAATAGCAAAACTTTTCCGAGGGCGAAAACTTTCTAGGGCCTCTTACTGGACCTATAATCACGGGCTGGACCGCCGGAGATCGAAGCTCACTCTTGGATACTTCTTTTTTATGATTCATTGCGGAAAGAAATAGGGCATGTCTAGTTCTTTTGTTCTGACTGATGCCGAGTGGTACTGGATGATGCAGAACGGTACTAGGTGGTGGCAGCCCAAAAACCTTAACAAGCCTACTTTCTACTTCACGTGAAAAATGACATTCCTCGAAGTTATCATTCTTAAAGTATTGGTTATCGAGGTTATCTGAAATTGACCTCTGGACGTCTTAAATGACCTTTTACCCCCAGCAAAGACAGTAGTCTTCTTGAACTTAATGTGAAACATATAAATGTTAATTTGTCACTTAAGTGACACTTCTTGAGCGTTAAAAAGGCCCGATTTTCACAATTAGACTCCCTCTGACCTCGAATAACTTATGACATCCATCTGAATCCACGGTGAAACATCTACATGCTCAAGACGATACCCCTCTACGGATTATCACTCTTGAGATATCGTGTTAACCAGTTTTTCACACTTTGACTTCCCGTGACCTCAGATAACCTTTGACCAGCCGGGAAAACGATAGCCTTCTTTAACTCAGTAAGGAGCATTCACATGCTTACTGTTACCCTTCATAAGATATTGTGTTTTACGGATTTTTCGTCTCTGCTGGCCCCATATGATGCCTGACCGTCAAAGACAGTAGGGACCTTTTACTCAGTATGAAAATCTATACACTAAGTATTAGATCCCTCAATTTTAGCCTCTGTGAGATATCGTGTTTACAAGGTTTTCGTAACCACATCTCTGGTAATCTAAATGAACTTTGACCTCTACCAAAACATTAAGCCTGAGGGTCTTACTCTTGATTTGATATATCTATCCAAGTCTTAAAAAGTATCCGTCATTCCTATATTCAACGTTATCAAAGTTTCTGGTGTAAGACCTTGTGTGACCTCAAATAATCTCTAACTCCACAAAACAATAGTCTTCCCCTGAATATGACATGCTGGTCTATGAAGTATGAAAAATATCCATCCATTATTGCCATTTTGAGATACCATTTTAGTAGTTATCGTTACAAACACCTGCAAACATCTAACACCTACAAGCATACACTAGCCAGCGTGATTCCATACACCTTTTGCAAGGAACCTATTAAGCCGATGCCACAAGAAAACGATTTGTGCTACTTCGATAGCTCTAAAGTACTTATGCGTATAAATGAAATTGTTTACGTGTAAATACACACATACGCTTACCCACATACGCTTACGCAAACTATGCGGTGACAGGCAGTACTACATAATATTCACGTGTATGATTCGAAAAAACGGTCTTGTCTGCTAGCCTCAACTTGGTGAGATTTGCTTCCTGGATTTGCCCGCTAGCTTAAATCCGCTTTCCCAAACCATTCATGACCCAAACTTGACATGGATGTTTTTCACAAATCAATGTTGCTTCACGACAGCAGTATATATAGTACTGTTAGTGTTAAGCTAAACTTTTTGAGTTTTTGCCGAAAAGCGTAAACATCAAAATAGTTTTCAAGGACTCAAGTTATAGTTATATTTCACTGCATTGTATTATGTTACGCCCGGAAAAAGAAATTAGTATTAGGGAAATTGGAGAAGAGTGGTTCATTTATGTTACATTTTCTTCTCTAACCTGGTATGGGAGGTTAACATATAGGGTAGCGATGACGGCAAAACATCAGGCAGGCGCTCTGTAGAAGCTAGTGGTGCCAGTGCCAGCGCTGGGGGATTTCTCCCAAGATATTGTTAATTCTTGACCTGGCATTTAACATGCTATGATAAACGAAAGTTTTCAGGAATTTTGGGCACAACTTGGAAATTGGACCGAATGTCTGTACCGATTCCCATTTTGAGAACATTCTCCGCATTTCGCAAAAGGTGCAATGCAATCAGGTGACTCTTATGGGCAGACAGAAAAATAGAGAGACACATAGAGAGACATACAATAGGCAGACAGACATAAAACAGATACACAGAAAGACAGACAGACAGAAAGACAGACAGACAGACAGACAGACAGACAGACAGACTGACAGACATGCAGACAGAGTGAGACAGATAGTTATGCAGACAAACGGCTATTGACAAGCTAATTTAATTGTGCTATCAGTCAAGCTGTTGTTAGAAATTTAATTAAACTTTAGCGGGTGGGGTCCAGTGGCCCGCCGTTGCTACGTCTCTTTGGTCTGCGAATGCATAACATGTTGAAAAGCATAAGAACGGGTGCTGTGTATAACTGAAGCATAAAGCAAAGAACTATAAAAATTACTGTAAAAAGGTTTGAATTGTGTAAAAAAAGTGTCTAGAAAGAGTATGTTACATATGCAACAGTTCAGAGGGCCAGCTGTGTCCGGTTGAACTCGTCAATCCAGTGGGATCTCTTTGGACTGGTCAGTTTTAACTACATGGAATTCCCTTATATTTTCAACAGGACATGTCCAGTTACCAGTTTATCCCGGAAAGACAGGACTTAACTGGGCCTTTTCGAATGTGACACTGACACAACTGAAATTTTTACCTGGGTGAGACTTTGCGATTCGGCATTATCCGGCTTAGGCAAAATAGTCATAACAAAATGAGGTTCTCTTTTGAAAAACCCGGGATCCGCGCCTCCCGACCTGAGAACGATCAAGTCTTTGATGACAATCACTTAACGAGAGGTCAAACTTTAAAACTCTTTTAACTCTGGTTTATCTCATATTCTATTAATAGTACGGTACTTTTTTCATTTTGTCAACGCCAAGTACCGCCTGGCTCCATACGGCATCGTCTGAGGCCGCCCTGCTGAAAGAACTTGATGTGTGTATCTTTCGGTTAGGGCTCACAGTACGGCCATTCTGGTTTTATTACAGTTCAAGTAAAACGTTTTTCTGTCTACCGTCATGACTAATATATGCAGATGATACCATCTTGCACGAAACAGGAAGATATTCTTCATTGAAAATGTGAAAATGAAGGAATGTCACTTTTTAGTTGGTTTTATATGATGTAAGTCCAGGTTACATGTGCATCACAAACTGTTCTTGCCCATGGTGGACCACTTGGCGATCATCTCCATGCTGATGATAACATCTGGTCTGTCACTCTTGTAAATTTGACTACTTTTAACGAGAAAATGGTACAAAGGACTTAATCATTCTAATGAAAATGAAGAAATCGCAGTTTTGGGAACTACAACAATGAAACGCGTTAATTATCAGTTGCAAAGTTCATGAAGTGTTTGTAAAAGATTTACTTCTCTTTGTGCAGTGGAAATGTGATTACAGTCGGGTTTTTAGTTGAGCCATTACTGGGCCTCAATAGCGGCTGTAAGAAATTTTATTTTTGGGTGGCAAAACCAACCACCTATCCTCCGGCAATATCAATGGTTCGTTCCGTGTGGTACCCAGTAGGAGTATGGTGACTATATTGAATTTTAAAAATACAAGATACAAAAATTACATTTTTTATTTTTTCTTGATATTGACGACCATGCTTTGCAAACTTTTTTTTGGGGGGGATTCCCCGTGCCCCTTTGGCGAGCCGCCAATGAATGGGTTGAACTTCAGCCCTATGTGGTATGTGAAATTGTGAATCGAGGAACATAAAACGAAAGTATCATGCCGTCACGATTTTGAAAAGCCTAGACTGTTCTTTTCATTAAAAGTCATTACAGGCCTGTAAGATGAGCTGGATCTATACGCCGAAAAGACTTTACATATTTCTTCACAAGATAATGTTGAAATTGTGACTAAATTTTCGCCAAACGTGTTATGCCTTACGATAGAATGCATGAAGTCATTTCTTTAACCTGTTAATCGTATCTCGACTGACAATTGCACATACGTACAGCTGTCAACATGGTTAATTTGCACACGGGTGATTCCATAAACAAGGGAGTCAGTAGATTTGGTGTACCCACTTTTCACCTTCAAATTGGCAGTGCATAAAAGCATTTAAGTAGAGGGAGATGGTCTCAGTCACAAGCTTTAGTGGTGCCTTATATATTCTAAAATGAACTAAACATATCTATGACTCGGTATGATATTATATGCCAAAAACTGATTTTCCCCCAGTGTAAATGAGACACCAAGGGCGTGACATTTACATATTTAGTAAAGCGTTTTTCCTTACAACAATGAGCTGTATAAAACCCCTTTTAAGATGTATCTTTAGGAAGCATTTGAGTAGTACTTTGGAATGCATGCATCTCTACTAATTCTGTTTGTGCAAAATGGGATAGCACTGTAAACAGAGTACACATTCCCCGTGTAAAACTACGTGTAAATTTTTGGTGCCCCACTGCAAATATGAATTTGCCATTTTACTACAATTGTACTTGAAATATTTGATAAGTATCTTGATGTATTTCCAAGTACTATATATTCAATATTTAAAAATGCAATGTTTGCCCAATTAACAAAGCTGTGCATACTTAAGTTGTAAGAAGAAAGTTTCACTTAGTAAACAGGACACCGCGGAACACCAAACGGTGTCAGGCTTTCAAGGGGTATATTTTCCACAATCTTAACCCAATCTCCTCATTTTATGCATTTCCATTCCATAGAATATCAAAAAGCATACCATCTTCAACGTTGTACATCCATTTTAAGAGGACTTAAATAATGTTTCAGTATTATATAGAAAATCTGTTTTTTGTGTCCCGTTTACACGGGGAAAAATGAGCTTATTTTGAGCCGTAACCATTTTTAGGAATAATTGTTTTCAAACTTTTGACATGATTTGCACTTTTCCTGTACCCAAACATTATATGAAAAGGTAAAATTTCTAGTTAGCCTTTTAAGTGTGGAACTGGAAATTTTACCCAAATGTAACAAGTTGACTTCCTTATTTACGGAACATCCACATACTGACCGACATACTGGCTACACGAAATTTACTGAGATCTAATCGTGGCGCTATTTCAAAATCATATCTTTGCCTAGAACCTACTAGAAATTTCTGTCCGACAATGCAGTTCAAGTTAAATGTAAACAAACACGTTGTGATCTAGTTTCTAGAATCGTCAGATTATTCCAAGAACGCCATCGTCAAGAACAGACGTGAATGTTCCAGATGTACGTCTGTGGTTTATTTAAACCACCGAATGGTTAGAATTTACTCAGTTCAAACGGGGGACGAGCAGCAAGTTTTGAAATAATCCTACAAGCTGCAAGGCTGGTAAGACGCTAAAATGGCTTTCCGTCGTCAATTACATGATCCACTGGAAGACTTCATTGAGTACTTCATGCCATCATGGAGTGTTAGACCAGCCGACCCATGGGTATCTTTCCTCGGTGATTCACAGCAACAGGATCCCAGAAATCGTTCGGATACTGACCGCAGTAGGGGGTTTCTGGTGAGGTTCCCGAATAGCTCGGTCCCCGAGAGAGCCCGGTCGGACGGTGCGATGGATGTACAGGTGACAGACAGTGAGTTCAGAGTCGCAGTAGACGTGAGGAACTTCCAACCAGAGGAACTTGATGTGAAGGTACAGTATAAGACCTTATTTCTTTAAAAAATCTACAGCACCCTAGGCTTATCTCTAAGGTGTCCATGACTTCTCCGCCTTCCCTAACTTAAGTTAACCGTCATCAGGACTATAGGCGTACAAGACAGTGTGGGGAATGGTTTGGGCGGCAGCCCCATCCACTAATTTGGACAGAAAATTTGTTGTTTCGGGCAAAATATAGGCCAATTTTTAAGGGCCTACCAGCTTAAAATTTGCTTCAAATTTTGGGCTTACGTTTTCAGCTCATTCCAACTTGAAAGTGGTCCCTTACGCTTATGGTCAGTGCACATACAAATAAGAACATTTCATATCGCATGTGCGGATTTTGAAATTTGATTCCATGATGATGAAATAGGATATATAACAGACATATGCATCCGAATTCCCACCAACCGTATTTTCATTTCACAGAGACAGAATTTTTTGTTCAACATGCAAGTCCAGTTTTATTCTCAGAAAACTTTAGGCCCTATATACGTGTGAATGCACAAGTTCAAAAAAGTTGGGGTCTCTAGAATCCTCGGCAGTACCTCGCACTATGTTTGCTCAAACCCTCTTTTTTAAAGGTTTCCCAAACACCCAGGGGCCGCTCTAAGAAATTTTGTTTGGGGGCAAAATTAAGTCGGTGTGTAGGGAGGTTTGGACGACCCCCACCCGTCAATATCAATGATTCGCTCCGGATAGTACAGCAGGAGTATGGTTATTATTTTTTATTACAGAGATGCCCCATACAGTTTTCAAAAGCTCTTCAAAAGCCATCTCAGGCAGTTAGTTATGAGCTATCTTTAAAAATAACTACAACTATATCAGGCTACCAGTCAACCGCTACTCCATAAGGGTAGAGCAAAAGGCAGGGGAAACAGGCAAAGCGGCTTGATCCATTTGTATAAAAAGAGCCCCACTTTTCAATATTTTGTTGTTTCTTTCATTGTGTCACAATATGTTTCAGCTTTGCCAAGAAGCCATAAAATATTTAGTTTTCTGGATTATTTCATTTAAATAACGAAAATTTCAAGCATGTTGACACTTGAAAACGAAGAAAAAATAGCACTTTCTTGGATTTCAGAACCGTTCCGAAACATAATATAATTTTTCAAAGGGCAAGGATAATTCCCCTAACTCAGAAAGACAGGTCATCCCTTGCACAAATTGGACACTGGTGCGTTCATTTTAAATCAGCTGAATTGGTAGCCTATACTTTAAAACAGGGGTGGCGAACGTGTTGCTTATAACGGGCCATTTGACAGTCATAAGAACAAACAAGCAACTAGGAAAAAGCGGGCGAAGCGCGTCGAAAAAAGGTATTGTTTTGAAAGCACTTTATTTCTTTAATCATTGCACTACATTGAAAAGTTATTCAGTTCTTTAATTTTAAACCCACTCAAGGGAGGGGGTCTAACACATGCAATCTAGCGGAACTGATACGGTGCGAATGAAATAAGTCTCGCATAGCTTTCCATGAGTTTGGTTTATGTGTAAAGACATGCTTTTCGATGCATGCCATGATTGTGCAATCGGTGAAGTGTAGTACCAGAAGCGGCAGCAGAAACGGGAAAATGGTACGCATTTTAAATTAATCCTCACACACGCCAAGCATGTACGGCTTTAGAGGACTAATGAGCGACTTCCGCGATCATCGGCGGTTAAGACTTCAGTGATTTTACCAAATTAACGTTTCCGTATTCACACTTCAAAAATTTGGACCTATGACAATACAATAAACAGATATCGTGGATCAACTTACAACTTACAACTTACATTCCGGCAATGGTTTTAGGAGACATTTTAGCAAAAGTAATTTCTTAGTACTTTACGTGCCAACTGACGATGGCAACCCTGTTTAGACAGTGTGACATTTTATCATTTTTTTATCACAAACTGAAATCTTCCATTAGAGAAGCTATATAAATACGAGCCTGAAAAAATTAAAATCATGACGACTCAAATAATATTAATTAACCAGTGGTCGAATTGCCCAGTAAACTTAGGTCGAATCTTGAAATACATACTTGAAAATTATGGAGAATTTTGCAATAGTAATATACACAACTTCATAAATAATATATCATAGTTGTGATAGAGGGAAGATTTCGTCTAAATTTAGAAATACTTTTTATTTAAAGGGAGGAGGCAGTCCCCCAAGTTTATTTTCAAAAATTTCTAAATCTGTAAGATTTCTTATTATTTCTATCACAAGTATTTTCATAATGTTACTGTGTAAAATCATTAAATATTGAGGGTACACCAATAAGTTATTCTGCATAAATTTAGGAAATAAGTAACAAAAATATTGTCACATGATTGATAGGAGCCATTCCTG
>WURT03172387.1:0-10446 GCA_009936505.3 Holothuria glaberrima | reverse complement strand
TGTCAACTTCAAATGCTAATATCTCAAGAACCGAACATAGGAAATGAATGAAAATTTCACAGATTGCCTAAAATGTGCTCCTCTTTAACATATCAAACATAAATTTGGGTCCGGACTATTCTTTTAAGTGATTTGAGTATTAGGGAGAAATTGTAGGTTATATTTGATTGCACTGAATCGGAACTGCAGTTTCGTTAGGAGGACTTACATGGCCTTAAGCCTCATTCACATACGTCGTACGATTTTTTTTTGTCGCACGATTTTATCGGGACTACGACAGAGGGGACTGAAGTTACTGCTCATATAAACCTTTCGCAATCGTACGTCACTGATGTACGATTACGAAAGGTTTATTTGAGTAGCGTTTACATAAAATATGTGTTGTACGACTGTCGTGTGAAAATCGGTAAAGGCAGTCGAAGATAAATCGTACGATGTTCCTACGACAGTCGTACTATCCTCATACGATTGATGCATGACAAAGAAAACGTCTCACAACAGTCCTGCGATGTTCAGTTGTTGTACGACTATCGTGCGAGTGCTACACGAATATTATTCGTGCGGTGGTGAGACATTCGTAGGACTGTCGTGGTTTAACATAGGATGATCGTAGGACCTTCCTACGATTCGGAGTGCCTCATCTTACTCACGAGTAGTACGAAATTCTTACGTCTATCTTTTTCAAGTCGTACGACGTCGTAGGGCATCGCATGCAGACCTTCGACATGGGTCTGACGTGGAAAACTCGTACGATGCAAAACTAATTTTGATCATGTTCAAAACTCTACGACAAGGGTCTACAACAGCATTTTCCGTCGTAGGTCACCAGAATTCCGTACGACACACTCCCCCTATCGTAGGAATTTCTCAATTTCTTGTCGTAGACCTTTGATATACCTGTTGTACGACGTATGTGAACGAGGCTTTACCTCTAAACGGAATACGCCTTCTCCTTGATAACTTAGCATTATAAGGGTTTACCCCTGTAGGATAGCTAAGGAGTGATGGGGATGTGGCCCCCTACAAAAGTCTCTAGCCCTAGAGGCCCCCACTAGACAATCCAAGAGTAAAAAAATGTGTTTAAGTATATGATGATTCAACATTTGAAGCCCCTATGAAAAGGTGGATCCCCCCCCCCCCGGAGCCTATGTACATTTTTTCTGGCCACGTTACTGGTTCAGCGCAAACTGGTGTGTCTTCTATCTTAAAGCGGGGTAACTACACGTCCCTAATTTTTCAGTCAGTAGCTGATTCATCCCGATTAACAAAGGTTGCCGAAAATTGCCCAGATTTAACAAGAATCCATCAAACACTCAAATGGTAAAATTAATATTTTCATTCCCGACCCATTCACATCTTTGCAATACTAGGCTGCTGTAGTTTGTTGCACTTAAATTATGGCACCAGGTAGCTGCACCTTGGAACAAATATAAGCTCCCCGATAACACCGTAAAAAGTAAACCAGTGCTCCCCCCTCCTCCCGCATATATACGATCACAGATAACAAACAAGATTTGCTCTGATTTTTTTTTAATTTTTTTTTAAATGATTCATATTGTTTGTTTTCTTTTTTGCCATCAAAAGACGTTTTTAGAACTTAAAACCGACAAAGATGTAATCATTTTGCACTTGAGAACCCCGATAGACAAAATAATTTCAGATACCCCTCCCCCTGTCCCCTGGCCGTCCATTAAACCTACCTATCCGTCCCAGATTTTTATTTAACAACTTTGGTAAACTTAGAATTCTGAATACACAGTGCTTACGTTCTAATAGTTCTAAGGATTAACCATTAACAGTACAGATTTCTGTATTACCCTCTTTGCACGATAGGTGGTAACATCTATTTCATTCCTAAAATATTTGCTATTTTCGAATTTTAGATAGACCGAGAGGGACAAAATGACAAGGAAGTTGTCATATTCCTTACAAGAAGATGGAAAGGGTGTGGGGGATACCCATAACAGTGAGGAACCACTTCGAGTGTGAAGGGACTGGGGCTGCAGCACTTTTGCATGGAATTTGAATGCATGTTTTCCCCAGTACAGCTTTATGTTGCCCCAAATAGCATATATTCTATCCGAATAGGGAGAGGGGCAGACACCCCGACAGTATCTCCTTTCACAGGGGCTGTGGCTCCATCCCCGTAACGTGCGGCTATGTAAATACCGAAATATCAGCAACTTGAAATAAGAAACATAAAAATATCAAAATTAAATTGTTACAAACCTTTCACAGACACACCAAATGTGCAGTTAATCTGAAATCTTGTATCTTCGCTCTGGAATACATAAACGACAATAGCCTCACCGACTGAGAAGTCATCTCCAGAGTTATGGGTGGTGCTAATACCAATAACCTTACCACCCAGCTTATCATCCGCGTCTGGTAGTGCCCACCTCACAACAACCGAAGCCGAATCAGAGGGTAGCGTCTCTTCAATGTCCTCCGGGCAAGACTTGATTTCCAGAGGATTTTCTTCAAAAAATTAATAAAGAGAAAGAAACAAATTCTACTTTTCGAAAAGAAATTTTTAGCAAGTTTATCTTGAGAGCTTCTTTAAAAAGTCACATTTTTGCAGAGCCTTTTTGTATACATGCTGTGTACTGCATTTGCAAATGGTCAGACACAACTGGCAAAATTGGCATTCTTAGCTTTTATTCCAAAGGAAACAGCTAGGGTAGTATTTTATGAATAAAGTTAAAACAAAAATGGAATTAAGAAATCCGTTTTGAAATAAGATCGTGTATAAGATTATTTTCGGTGAAATTTAGATGCCTTAATATGCATTATTTTTATTTTTCAAAATGCTATTTTTCATTATTTTACTTGAAATAATTATTTATGTCATATTTCAATATTTCATAGGCTATATTTCGATAATTCTCAAGAGAGGAGGAGTGGGGGCGTAGTATGTTTAAGGCCGAAATGGAAAAGTTTAGACAACAGGCCCGTAGCCAGCTTTTACCTGGAGGGGGTTCGTCATGCGGGGCAGGACTATCTAAGCGGAGCACCACCATCGGTTGGCGCGCAGCGTACAAGAAAATTGTTGGCTTTACAAACCCCTCAGAAGGCCGGAAACGGCACTTCCCGAGTGTTTAAGCTGCATGTACCCACCCTTGAAATATGAATCTCATGTCTGCAATTTCTCAATTAATACAAAAAAAGTAATCTATGAAAAATGTTAATATATGTTTCTAAGGGGAGCCCCACCATCGGTTGGCGCGGAGCGTACTACAAAATTTTCGGCTTTACAAACCCCCAGATGGCCGGAAACGGCACTTCCCGAGTGATCTAAGCAAGAATATGTTCAGCCCCCACTTCGAAATTCTCCCCGCTTCTTGGAGCACTTGACAAATATTGAGGCATACTGGCCGTCACTGTGCATGAGCAGAAGGTGTGTAATTATCGATACGCGCGCACGGCTATGGCAAGCTGAATGCTCAATAATTCAAAAAACATGGATTATCGACCGAAAAGCCATGTTTATCGACCGAAAAACATGGTTTATCGACCAAAAAACATGGTTTATCGACCGAAAAACTTGGATTTTCGGTCGATAATCCATGTTTTCGCTGAAAACCATGTTTTTCGGCCGATAATCCAAGATTATCGCCGAAAAAACTTAGATTTTCGGTAGAAAAACATGGTTTATCGACCGATAAACATGGTTTATCGCCGATAAACTTGGATTATCGACCGATAAACATGGTTTATCGGCGATAAACTTGGATTATCACCGATTAACCAGGTTTTTCAATTGAAAATCCATGTTTATCACCGATAAACCATGTTTATTGGTCGATAAACTTGGATTATCACTGATAAACCGCGTTTATCGTTCGAAAAACAAGGATTTTCGACGATAAACAAGGTTTTTCGAGCAATAAGCATATTTTACCGGCGACAATCCAAGTTTATCGGCGATAAACCATGTTTGTCGGTGGAGAATCCAAGTTTATCGGTCGATAAACCATGTTTATCGACCGATAAACATGGTTCAGTATCGGTAATAATCAAGTTAATCGGCGATAATCTTGGATTATCGGCCGAAAAACATGGTTTTTCAGCGAAAAACATGGATTACCGACCGAAAATCCAAGTTTTTCGGTCGATAAACATGGTTTTCCGGTCGATAATCCATGTTTTTCGAATTATTGAGCATTTAGCTTACCATACACGGCACGGTCTTAGTTACAATTGTTGTTCAATGGACGTATTTCCGTCAAAATAAGACGTGCACCGCATTGACGCCGGTGAAGAACCTCTATAGAGATGTTTCACCGATGTCAATGATCGCGGGGCTCTTTGGTTGTGATTACAAGCATCTACTGTGTCACAGTAGTATCTAGGATTATGCCGTGCGCGTGTGCTGTAATAAACTGAATGCGCGTGTCTTTTACCCTTCAGTGCCAGATAGTCTCAATCGCCTGACATTACATGAAATTCCTCTATGGGTTTACGGTTCAGGTAAAGCAGTAAGCTTGAAGCCACAGTTCATTCACACAGGCATTTTCTACATAAATGCATCTATGTATAAATGCATGTCAGGGCTTGCATGTGCGGTAGGGTTGGTATCAAGATGTACGTTATCTAGACAAGATAATGGTGGGGCTTGAAATATCACAGCTTTTAACCGGTTTAATGTAGTCAATGCAGAGCCCTATATGGCTCTGAGTCAATGCAGGGAACAGCGCCCTCCCTCGCCAATGCAGTATGACACAGTTTCATTCTACGAAACCAGTGATTAATGCTGATATTAAATATTAATTTAATCACACGAGTTGAGCAAGTTTCCAACAGAGTGATCCTAATACACAAAAGTGAGAAATGGAATGTCTGAGCATGACTTAGCTGATCGACTATTAATACTTTACACAGTTGGAGACAATTTATCTGCTTTTTGGGGTCCTGCAAGCAAGGCATGACCAACTGCCTTTGTCACACTATGGACCTAGTAACACCATGGTCAAACCATAGGCGTAGGAAGCTGTTTGAAACTGGGGGCTGAACCTTGTTTCGGATCGCCGTCCTGGAGCAGGGTCTAAGGGAAGGGTGTCCCCATCCCCTTTGGAAAATTTTTGGATATTTGAGGGTCTTTAGATGAAATTTGCCCATCCCTTTGGATAAATTTTAAGGTAAATTACCGCAAATTTTTGACATTTCTCACAGAACAGACAAATTAGGGTTCCCTTTAAAAATTTTTGGATATTTTAGGGTCCTAAGATGCAATGTGGTGCATCATTTTGGACAAATTTTAAGGTAACTTACTGCAAATGTTAGACATTTCTTATAGAAGAGACAAATACGAGTTTCCTTTGGAAAATTTTTGGATATTTGAGGGTCCTTAGATGGAATTTGGTGCATTATTTTGGACAAATTTTAAAAGGTTAATTACTGCAAATTTTCGACATTTCTTACAGAAGAGACAAATAAGAAGTTTTCGTCCTTTGAAAGTAGGGGGCTGAAACAGACTTCCGTCCCCACAAATTTTGCTGAGGCTTGCGCCCCAGCCCCCTGCTTCCAACCGACGCCCTTGGGTCAAAAGTTGAGAAATGATTTGACCAAGTTTACCAAGAGAAAAGTATTAGTTGATCAAAGAAAGAAGGCAAAAATCGTTTGAAAGTATGACCATTTGTGAATGACGGATGACGTTGAACAGTTCTAGCACGATTTATGCAAGACTAGGTACGTCACAGAGCATACGATGATTTAGACACTATTCGTAAAATAAGTACAACTGAAACATGTGAAATTTTGACCCTAAGTGACCACTTGTGAATCATTATCATATGAAAGTGCATCATTTACGTATTAGTAACTGTAGAATGCAGTCGAGCTAACATAATGCATCATGCGAGTTCACACAACTGTGCAATTTGACCCTATGTGTAGCTAGGCGGATAAAAAATGTCCACTTCGTAGTGGACATTTTTTATCCGCCCAGACAGGGCGGGATTTGATGTCTGAAAGTGAGGGCAAACCCTGATGGACTGTAAAACGGCAGGGGCACTCGGGAGCGCAAAGCGCTCCCCTTAACGGCGTGGGGTCCAAGGGCCCTGGCTAGCCCGAGGGCCCCTGGTTGTATCCAGGGGAAGAGCCCCGGTGGGGGTAGAGAGCGAATTCAGCTCTGAGGTATTTACGACATTTAGGCATTAAAATGATGCCTTTTAGCTTTAACTTCAAATGACGTAAGGTTGGCACTGTTATGGCACTTATCAAACAAAAAATATCACATATTACCTTTTTTATATTCTTTCTCCGTATGACCAAAAATTGGCAGGAGAATAGATTATTTTGAGGGTTTCCCGGAGCTTTGGAACAATAATTTTAAGAATGGGAGATCTAGAAATTAGAGTGGGTGCGCGTGAAGCGCAGTGAAAAAATCGCATGTTTTAGACTTTTTATCAATATGAGTAATAGAATAGCTAAGAAAACATTCTCAAGGAGGGGGCTGTTGCCCTCCCCCCCTTCGATAAGCACCTGTCCCATATTATGGTACCGGAACTGACACTTTCCCTACCTTACAACTTGCATCTAAACAATCTTTAAAAAGTCGGTAAATTATCACAGAACGATGATGATAAAACTTTTGATTTGAAAATTTCTGGGAGAAGGGGAACTCCGCTGCTCACGGCCACAGGAATTGGTGGTTTTAATAATAATGGAAGAGTTTGTACGAAGCTAATGTAAGCAAGATGTTGTGCAGGAAGTAAGCCTGAATCTCGAAACAATATTTAAAACGGGTGCGCGCCAAGCGCGACGAAGAAAACAGCCTTGAGACAACGTTTGAGACAGTTAATTTGTAGGCTATTGCTTTTCTTTAGTTTTAAATGCAATATTGTTCATTACATCAAAATTTTCCTACTTTCACCAGGTGCCTGTTCTTTCCATAGAGCAGGATATATGAGCCAATATCCTTCTCTATGGTTCTTCACTTCAGGTTTCATTTCATGTTCGTAATTTTTCTTAGATTAATCGGCTTTCCCGGCCATTCTAGAGACTTTCTTGAGAAAATCCTGATCCCCCCAGGTGTAATTTTCCTTCGCACAGCAGTACAGCAGTATTAGTGAGACATTGATTTATATTAGGCTCATGCGAAGCACGCCGAAAAATTTATCGAGAATTGCGATTACCTTGACACAGGTAGAATCTGTGATTTTGTATGCAAGGACCATGGTGCATGTAATAATGTACATTAGTACTCTCAGTGACCCTTATTTCAGAACTTCAAGTCAGGGTGGTGTGTAGCAGACGTCCATACTTTGGATGAAATTTTATGGTTGGCAGACAAAATTTCAATTGTATCAGTCAGTTTCCTCTGGGGTGCGCGCGAAGCGCGCCGAGAGAAATGTTCCTAGCATTACTATGGTATTTGCTACCAATATTTTCTTTCATTTAACATTGCAAAAATGAATCATTATTGACAATCGACAATTCTATTATAGTTTATCTGGCCTCGCTCCCTTTCGCTCATTTTCCTTATTTTTTTAGGCTCTGGAAAAAAGTGCAGGGGCAAGTGTCCCCGCTTGCACCCCCTCGTAATCCCGCCTAGGCGCCTAGCTGCACCCAGGGTCTAACGGTTGAACCTCAACTGCATGAACACATATGGTGATCATTTAACCTTCTCCCTTTATAATGTAATTTTTATGCTTTACTGGTCACGTGACTTTAAATGGTAGCAACGGTGTACGAAATTTTGTAAATTATTTTAACTTCATTTGATGAAAGTAGCAATCATGTCGACACCGTTGCTCATTTTTCAGGGGGATTATTGCTAAAATTGTCGTTTTAAGTTTAACATTTTCACCACTTTCTGACCAACGTAGCGATGAAAATTGCGGGGTCAGGAACCTCTCCAGTAGAGCAAATTGCTTAGGTAAATGTGCGTTCACACCAAAATCTAAATCTGCTGCGCTCTGCCGGCCGGACGCGAAATTTTTTATCTTAAAACAAATAAGCCTATTTTCTAAATTTTCCTAGAAATAAAAGTGCCCCTGTTTGTCCTGGGAAACAAATTTGCGCGTCCCGCCCGCAAAACGCAGCAGATTTCGGGAAGGTTTTATTTAATCATTACCAATACAATTCTTTCTAGGCCTATTTAATAGTTAAAACCTTCCTTTGAATTATTTCCTTTTAGTTGTCAGTGTGTCCTTTGTCAGCCTTCGCTTGAGTAGCTACGATATACTAGGGTCAGATGACAACTTTGACAGAAAAATAAAACAATTTTTATTTTCTGTATTTACTTACAACAACAATTATATGAACCTCGTCATTTCCACAAAGCTATTTCTTAGCTTGTCACGAACCATTGTCTGATTGTGCTAATCCCTTTTGACTATTTTATTACGACACATGTAAAATGGAGTTCTGCTAGCTATCGGTACTTGCCTACATCAATTAACGGCGTCGGAAACTACTACGCTGAAACTCAGTGCCTTACAGTCACCATGCACACCTTCAAAATTAAAGTGTATATTAAGTCTAAAATTTCAAAATTCTATGTAAAAAAAACTTGAAAAGCTTGTCCAAATGGTCCATCTCCCATCTTCACAGGACACTCCTTAACTGAGATATAAAATGTTAAAGCTTATTCACTCAATTCAAAATGATAGATTGCGCAATAATTTGTGATGTCATTCTTGTATTAATCAAATAAACGTCTTTGGTTTTCTTTGTTTTGTCGAAAGCTACTACACCTAATTTGTGCCAAAATGTGATCACTGTCTCGCTTAAATAGGGTGATTTGGCTAACCCCTCTCATTGCAACATGCTATGCAAGGGAACAGTAAATGTTTCTAGGTCATATAAACATCTTAATTTCAAAAGGAAACAAACGCCAGTAATGTGAGTCGTGCAAGGAGGACATCCAAAATTATTGGGCAATCGGCTATTTCAAATTAAAGGGCAAATCTCGTCATCTCAGACCGTTCCAATTCTCCCAACTATGCAACTAGTAGCTCCTCCCATAACTGTATAAAGTTTGTCCTTGTGCAGACACAAACCTATTTTATTGCCTAAGGTCATGTCCTGGTAAGCATACAAGGCTATAATAAGTAATCCAAACACTCTCTCTGCCTTGTGTGGAATGTGAGCTACTCTGCATCTTTTCAATTTTTAAACTTTGCTGTCAATCAAAGAGCAGCCTCCAACTGAGAATTTTGATACCCCCACACTAAAAACATACTTTGGGGTGACGAGTATATGTCTTTAAGTGAATAAATTTCAACATTTTAAATCTCAGCATCAGAGAAATACGGCTATAAAAATGGGGATTGGAAGAATTAAATTTATTTTCTAGCCTCTAAAATGTATATTCTTGTAATTATTGACTGTTCGCTCATTTTGAGATTGAAGCGACTGCTTAATCATTTTATTTAGTTTGATTTTACAACAGTTTTACCTTCTGTAACAATAACGTTGAATTCACATATTTCTTTGGCACCAGAACCATCCATAGCCTCCGCAAATTCGAGTTGCACAGGTGTTGACTCCAACATGAATAGACTACCAGATGAGGGTGATGTCACGGGAACAGGAAAACCGAAGAGAGGGGTTGGACTGGGCCAGTTGACCTCAAGAGAGTTCTCATTAGTTTTTGATTCACCACTGATCCCTCTTGGGCATCCAGTTATAACTGTAAATAACCATATTTAACACTTTAAGAAATATTACAGTGACCGAGTTAAGAATGTCGTAAAAGTAATAGAATAATTTTATTTCATGTAAAATTGCATTGAGTCATCACTTTGTATTTTGCTACGAAAGCTGAGAGGGAAAAATCAATTAAAAGGTATTGCATGTCGTTTAAACCCCTACACTGATAACTTCTTCATGACTCAAGATATTCCTGTATGGAAAAAGCTTAGGCCTATCATTGCTTCAAGGTTGCAATACCTGCAGATTGCTTCCAGAATCTTTTGTTGTTCTTCAGAATTAGAGTATAGTTAGACCTTAAACATGACACGAGTGAAACATTAAATTGCTTACATTAGATGAGCTGAGAAAATTTTTCTAGAGTAAAGGTTATCCGTCACTATAGGAAGGTATTCACATATTTCATTAACATGGTTCACAGTTAAATAGAAATAAAAAGATATTCGATTAGTCTGCTTGAAGTACATCAGAGATTTGCCATAATGCAGTGAACCAGGGGCGTCGATTTGATTTTAGAAGTGGGGGGGGGGCATCTCACCTAAAACTTCCCTCCTGTTCTGGTGAGGATTCTATAAGGGGAGGGTGCCCAGATGCAAAATGGAGCCAAATGTTTCAATAAATGGGGTTACTATCAAAATTAGGGGTATACTTCATTATCCAAAGGAAAAACTGCATTCAGACTCAGCCAGGGGTGGTGTTTTGATTTGCCGAAATGGGGGCCAAGCGCCCTGACTGGGACCAGCTACTCTAAGCCCTGATAGATGCAATGGGTTGCCGAAATGATGTTGA
>WURT03172366.1:0-10446 GCA_009936505.3 Holothuria glaberrima | reverse complement strand
GGATTTGGCATGCTTGGTATTGCGGGACTATGTAGGTAAACTTGGCAACGAAGCATACTTCACAATGAAAGCTCCATCTGAATTAATGGTAGGGAAGTGTTTCATCCTGTGCTTAAAGGATATGTTAACAAATATTCGACCAAATCATTGAACCAAGGGGGAAGAGGGAGGTAAAAATTATAAGGTCACATGATCAATCTGTGGTGTAATCTAAATTTAATCCAAGAAATTGCTGTTTGAACCAAGTTTTCGAGTTTTATTTCATTGAATCAGTTATACTATACACGCTATGGAAACAAACGTTGCTTACTGTTTTTGTTAGCCAGGGTCGCGTAAAAAAGAAGAGGGGACAAATCCTTCCACTTTTAAATGTTGGGAACATGTGCTCTCACCCCCGGCCCACCTGTTGACATGATCATACGAAATATCTAGTAAAAGATCTTTGAATGAATTGACGTTGCACAATTTCTTAAATGGGAGTCATAAAGCGTGGAGATTACATGAACATGTAAAAGGAGGTACTTTAATATGTTAGATAGCTGAGGATCCATCATGTTCGTACACGTCTTCTCGAGATTTACCTGGAGAATTGTCACTTTTACAACTTAAAGAGAACTTGAAGTACAGATATGTTATTTATTTGGATAGAGGTCGCAAGGCAAGTTGTGTTGATGTTAATTTTTAAGACCTACTTCAGTGTGATAAGGTTACGTTGTATCAGCTGGTGACTAGCCTGCAGGAAACAAACTAAGAAAAGAAGTAACTGAAGGTACTCGAAGATTTGAGGGATGATCGATGCTCCCATAAAGGGGTTCGAGAAGCTGTTCCTCTCATGGCTCCAATTCTCTATTTTAGTGATTGTAAGAGGTCAAAATTATCACATGGAGGTACGGCAGATCACTTGAGAACACCTGACCCAGAGAATTTAATTATTGCTTGTACATCACTTGGCTGTAAGAAATTTTGTTTGGGGACAGACTGTCTTAAAGTCACCAAACCTCTGACAACATTAATCCGCATGACCAGTGATCAAGTGGCCCAATAAAACTTGTATAATATTTATAAGATTTAAGGAGTGTTGGCGTCCATGACACTCTCATAATAAGTCTTACCGGAATTTACTGTTATTCTTGACGAAAGGAGACCATCAGTTGCATTTTTTTAGGGGGAGGGGGAATTGCCCCATGTGCCATTATGGGGAGCGGATTATTCTTTCTGGCACACAGGCCGTCATTTGAAAGCCCCCTTTTAAGTGTCTCCACTCTCCACAGTCTACGCTTCATGGAAAGTAATGGACAACATTCTGTCACGGAGACCTTTCCATGTGATGGTGCTCATTCAAAATATGTACTCAAACCGTGAGCAAGCCTTTCCGTTTGGATACAATAGGAAGTAATTTATGTGTTTGATTGATAACAGCTAGGTCAGATGTTTTCTCAATATCAAACATTCATAATTTGTCTAAAGACTATGCACATACGAAGTCTTTGATCTTTAGATGAATACAAGAGAAATCTCGTGGAAACATTTTGTTGGACAGGTATTTGCATTGAAGAAATGGCTTGACAGTGAACAGCCTACATCAGTTTGAATTACCAAAACCATTTTTTGTAAGTATATGCAACTGATATAGTGCACGAAGGTTAGTGACCGAAAGACTTATTAAGTAATGTCAAGTGGAGTGAAATTCAACATTTAAGCTCAAACTTGATATTTGTTTAATTAATCAAGTCAGTCCAGGTAGGAACAACCCCCCCCCCCGCCTACTCCTAAGCCTGGTGGCTCCTCGGCTGATAAGCAATGGCCACATACCTGCATCATATACATCGGGTGCAGGTAAGTTATCCCATGGGGTTTATACCTCCGAGGTGGTAACTCCATGGTTATTGGAAGCACACTATCTCCACAAGAAATATACAATCGAATTCCCTCGGAAGAAGAAAGTAACACATCATAGCCTTAAAGGGAAAATGCTGTCACCCAATCAGAATTAGTATGCCCGTTCATTCTAGTCCATGAATGGCCAATTTTGATCATGTGACAATACTTTTGTTAATAAATTGTGAAATTCAAAGAGAATTTCTCCTTGCTTGAATTGTTTGTAATAGTTATGTTCAAAACATCTTCAGGGGTGCTTGTAATGCAATAAGAGGAGATTTGCAAGAGTTTGCTAATTTTTCAAAGCAAATTTTGGGGCGAATGCCTATTGCCTTTAAGCAATAAAATATTTTTTAGGAGCTGTATACAGTTATGGGAGGACTCAGGCTACAAGTAAATTAGTTGGGAGAATTGAAAGTGTCTGGGATGACCAGAATTGCCTTTTCTGTAACCATTAGACACCAACCTAGTTTATTGCTGATGGTCCATGTCCTGGTGAACATACAAGGCCATAGTGTAGAATCCAAACCATCGCATGGAATGTGAGCTACTCTGCATGTTTTGAAACTTTGATCAATCAAAAGGCATTCACCAACTGAGAATTTTGATACCCCTAAACACAAAATATACTTTTGGGTAGCAAGTGTTTGTCTTTAAAGTTAAACCAAAGTAAGCCTGAGAGTCGGCTGCATTTTCCTCTCGTATTTTTGTACGACGTGTGCCAAGAAGGGGTGAAAAGGCCTTTTTAAAATTGTTAACATCCGCCTTCCAAAATTTTTGCTGCAGGACCTCCTTGGTTTGATATCCATTATTAATGGAAATGTGAAGACTCTTGTCAAGACAGGAAACCTTCTTTGAACGTGAGACAAAATGAAAGTTTCTTCAAAATCCAAGGTGAGTATTACGAGACCTGGATTTTAAATGACGCATCCTCGGACTAATGATAGCAGGTTGTGGTTTATCTGTGTCGATATTTTGATCCCGTGACACTGAACAATTGACTGCACTCACTGAATTTTCTAGCTTAAACTGAAAGCCTTATTTGCTTGGCATTGGATTCTTTCTATGCATTAACTACATACCTAGCCCACTACCAACACTTTTTTCCGCACCAATATTTTCCGTTTCTCTCCTCCTCTCTTTACTTTTACAGTACGTCTAGTCTGCAAATTTTATCACAGGGATCTACCGAAGAATATAAAAATATTCATTGGGTCAAAACTTTGGCAATAAAGGGAATGAGAGGTCCGACCGCCAAACTTATTTTGAAACGCCAGGTGAATGTTACAAATTCTTCCATTTCTAAACTAAAGGTGTAATAAGTCGTTACGCTGCACATGGGCGTCCGGTACGGGGGCAAGGGGGCATTTGCCCCCTATAGAAAATCAAAAATTTGAAAAAAAAAACTTGAAGGAAAAATAAAATCAACATTTTTTATTATATCCCTAGAAAATTTCTAGAAAATGAGATTTCAAAATAGAAAATGATTAGATGCAACTCACAAGGCATGGGGACGTGCCATTTCCATCGATCTGGGAGGCATTTTAGCCAAAATTTTCTTGGCGCTTCGCGCCAAATATGGTGGCGCTACGCTTAGATGGGTAGCCTACAGGTTTCGCCCCACCCGTGGCAAATTCATGACTACACCCCTGCATGAGGCGACAACATTAAGCAATTAAGCTCTTTTCGGGGAGTAAAAAATTTACCCTGATTTGATCGATTAGAAGTTTTGCCCCTCCCTGATTTTTTTCCAGCGGACGCCCATGACGCTGCACAAAGTTAACAATTCTCTAACAAAAAATATTCTCACCTGGTAAAAAAGTCCACTCCTGATTAGGAAACAGGGGTTAAACTAAATAAAATTTGGGCAAATGTGTTTTCCGTTAAAATGAAAAAGTAAGGTTAAGATTTAGGTAAACGAAAGTGGAATCAAATTCAAACACCATGCATGTAAAAAACAAACACCCCCTATCTTGTTTATTTGCAGAGATAATGCCATTCTTGTGATTCTCAGACAACTGTCATTTTTTCACAAAGTTGACCTGTGTCGAGCTATTTAGTGTAACCGTGGCTTGGCAACCACTCCCACCCCAAACGAATCCGTCCTCCCTCGGGACAGTTCTAAATTTTTAGGAGGGATGAGTGTCTGATGTGTGATCAGGCCGCCAGTAGCCAGACAAGGTACTGGACTGCTGAAGAGACGAGGTATATCGACCAGGGAGCGAAAATCTTTTTAGGGGCGGGATATGCGAAATTACATCAAGGAAAAAACTGTTAATTAGGAGAAAGTTGCCATGGTTAGGAATTGTTCGGAGGGTGGGGTGAGTGGGGCTTTTTCGGGAAAGAATAGTCAGTGGAGTTGTCCTGGAACATACGTAAGAGGCACAAATGCATTAGCATTTTGTATAGTACATTTTCATATTTGCAAGGCTGCAACTCTAATATGTAAATGATAAAACCTCAACTTCAGAAATAATTGCATTGCGTGCGATATTTTTTAAATTTGATATTAAATAAATTAGCATATGCTAACTTAGTGAAAAACAGGATGACCGAAGGACAGGAATCTAAGCCTTAGACGCACTAAGTATCAGGGTTAGTCAAGTTATTTGATGAGTAGCCGTCTAAAACTCTCTTGTACGTCATATAAAGTATACGATATCTCATCTGACGTACAAAATAAAGGATGCGATTTGTTATATTATGGTTAAAATGTACCTCTCCTTTCTATTATTTTTTCTAAAATCTGAACATTAACTCTAAACATGGATGTGATTTATTAAAGACACCCCTTGAACTTATCATACGGTGTTTATCTGTGTATCCGTACACAATGAGTAAACCACATACAGGTGTTCCCAGTCTGTTCATATATATCTCCTTTTTGAGACAGCTGTTTATTCCACGTTCTTCATAGTTATTTCAAAGGTAATTATCGACACCATCTTTCGAGCAGTAATTTTTGTATTTTGCTTTCTTACAGTTTCTTACAACAGGGTAATGCGATTTTGATTGAGAGCCTTCACTTCTGTGGCGTCTAAACCGATCCCTAGAATTCAGTGAACTCCCACTATAGCAACTCAGCGTGTTTGAAAATGAACTATGTGATGTTAATCGTCAGTAAAACACACATGGATTCCCTGTAGAGGGGCTTACGAGGAAGCAAACATTTGAGACAAACCCATACGTTCCAAACATAATTAGTCAGACTTCCGATACTTCTAAGTGATCCGGATGTACTTTGTTAAGAGCATTTTATTTTAAATAAGTTGGAATGATTCTGCAGGATAATTGTAAATGAAAAAATAATTAGAAACGAAACAAAGACGATAAACACGGTTTATATGAGCTAGCAGATAAATTCACTTCAGTGTTATTGCCTGCTATAGTGTGAATGAATTTTTGAAGGAACAGCAGTGCTCCCGACAGACGGGATCGAGAAGTCACGTGATCAACAATGTTCAACTTGTCAGACATATCGTGGCACTGGTTTTTGCCACTCTTGGCAATGGCTACGCTCCTGCTCATAGTCACAGTAATAATATTCCTTTGTTGTAGGGCGCCCCCACAACGACCCCCACAACGACAGATGCCAAAGTACTCAGACCCTCAGGTGTTATTGCGGGGTGTGAATTCCGTCCAAGTTATAACAAATCCTGTAGCGGTATTAGCCGACGATGGCCCTGCGGAGGTACATGCTTACAATGAACAAGCAGAAAGTATTTATCAAGAGGTGCCTGTCATTGCTAAAATTAATCAAGTCTTGGAAAAAGCGGCTTTGAAGGACAGAGAGCTAAGAAGATCGCGATTTAGTACCGTCAAGAAAAAGACAAAAAGGGACCGTCGTGTGACCTTTGACCACGAGAGAAGCAGGGCAAAAAGCCTGGAAATACCTAAAGCTGTCCCCAGTGGCGCATATGATAATACTGTTGATTTTAATGAAGTGCAGCCAATTTTACATTAGAGTGTGTAGAAAAATGACATATATTTAGTCAACGACTGTAAATGATGACCGTTAGTACAGTGCGCCATCCTTCACTTTCTAGCCACTACCGTGAAAGCGATTGGCTAAATACTGGAATCTATGTTCATTCCAAAAGTAGAACTGAAATATATTGAGGTTCCATTAAAACGAAGAACTATGGTGAAAACGAGGATGGGTAACTTTTATGCGCGGGTCACACTACAGCGATTTCGGATCGGATTATGGTCCGATTTTTTTTTGAGTTTTAGTTAAAATCTTCTCCATCTCTGGTCGGAAAGAACCAAAAATTTGCCACTCTGTGTAAATATATGATTTGTATCACATGACTATGAAAAGGAAATGTATACTAATTATTTCGTGACGTCACATCGACAGACGGCTTTTATCGGACACACGTAGTCCGATAAAAGCTTTCTGTCGATGTGACGTCACGGAATAATTAGGTTACATTTCATTTACATAGTCCTCTGATGCAAATCATATATTTACACAGAGTAGCAAATTTCATGACCTTCCAGTAGTTCGAAACAACGTGGGAAGAGGTAGCTAAATCATGGAGTTACCATAGAGCGTAACATCATTGTTGCAGGCACCCTATCACCAATTAGCTTCTTCCGTTTACAGGTCCAGCAGCTAGACAAAGTACCGAAGGGGACGGGGGATAGTTTCGGGGAGGGGGGGAGTTATACCTAAGGCAATGGTTAGTTTCGATTTTATGAAGGCGAAAATTTTTCCAAGGTGTCCCCGACCCCTCCCCTCCCTTTTGGCTTTGGGTTTGTCATGTTAATTTGTGATTCTTTGTAATCATAAATGTAATGAAGATCCGTTGGAACTATTGTAATAACTTCAACTCTTCTAAAGATAGACAACTTCAAAGTTTGACGATTTTTGAAGCCACTTAAATATTACCCTTGCAAACATAACGAGGTGAAGTGTTGCATTGTGTTAGTATTTCTCCTGCCCAACCCATGCAAATTACCTCTTGCCAACTAGTCTATAGTTTGGTAAGTAGTATTTACACGTTTCAACAGTTCGGGAGATTCCCCCTTCCTGGGAGAATCTACATTTTCTGATCGAGAGAAAAATCGGCCATCGGAGCCGCCATTTTATCTATTTTTCCCACAGTTCTACGAGTTCTTTGTGTACATTTTCAGTGAACAATGGGCTTAAGAACTTCCTTACAAAATTTGCCATTAACGTAATGACGTTACATGTATATTCGGTAAGTATATTGTCATATTTACCGAAAAGCTAGGTCCTAATCGGTGGTTCCCCATACCGTTTTGAGTAAAATGCAAGTTTTTTCGTTATTCCTAAACCTTGTTATGTTTGGCTGGCAAGCTTAAACAATGTAATGCACAAGTTTTCCCCCGTTCGGGAGAATTTTGGTTTTCCCCCAGTGGGAGAATCTCTTGGACTGTTCAAGCAGGGAGCTGTTATAAATAAGAGCTCCCTGGTTCAAGTATACAACTTAAATGTCCAAAATCCCCACCCTTTACTGAGGTGATATCACTGTAACAACTGCCCTTGAAATGAAGGCTGACAGAAGAAAGGATTTCATTACATTAAGATATTGTATCTTTAAAGTTTATTCTTCTACATCACAAGTTTGCATAAGCCTATTTAGCTAATGTTTGTCATGAAACAGGTGCAAAATAGAAACAACGTTGTAAAAAGATCAATACTTTTTACATTTTGATAAGAATTGAGACTTTCTTCTTTGTTGGAATGCTTCTTACAAAAAAATGAAGAACTCTTTTGCATGTCACCAGATTTTCATTTTTAATTCATCCGGAATAAGTCGCTGGTGTTCCAGTGTTAGAGGCTTATACAATATTTATACTTGAAGCGTTAGGGAAAATACTTGTCTGCTTGTGAACCAAATATGAGAGGAGAGTTAAATATTTAGTTTTGTTTCACACTAAAGTTTGGATTACTGTTTATGCCCCTTAAGTAGTATGTGGGAATGTGAAACACTCGGTGAGACATAGTGGGGGGGGGGGGACTGTTATATGGCCTCGGAGCTGTCAGTGAACGCACTTCATTGCATGATGCTCATATACGGGTAGGTACTAAGTTTCGTTAATTTGTTCTCAATCGTTGGTCACAAAACATGACGTTATTAACTTAGCAAAGACACACCAACTTCTGAGCAGTCGACTTTTATATAGTAATTCTGGTAATGACGACATTGGATCTTCTATGACGTCACACAACTTGAACTAACATCAATCCCTGTATTCAATGTTTTCTCACGATACCACTTCAAGATCTTCAATTATGATAGGGTGTTTTAGACCTCGGGGGTGAAGGGCTATATAAAACAATGGTTGTTGATATGCTACTTGCAGGTGCAACATTACGTTTTCGGGATTCAATGTGCCTTCGTCCTCTTCACATTTTACCACCGTGACCTCACAGAATATTGGATCGTTTTCACCCCGGTCGACAATGTTAAACTTAAAACAGTCGTTTTGAGGAAGACGTGCTGAGCTTTTAATTTCGAAACCTCCACTCTTTTTAAAGTTCCTCTCTGAGAATGTTATTGTGCCATCTCTACCTATGAATAAAACAATGCCTCGTACTTTATCTGGCGTCGGTGGGTTGACACCCGTGCTACGAATAAAAATTTCCACCCCAGATTCGGATGTCAAGGAATTGACCGGTTCGAAGTCTAAAAATTGCACCTTTCCTGCGACGTTCACAACACGTGAGCTTTGTAGTTCAGTTTGAAATGGTATTTTAGATATTAACCAGCTACCAGATCCTTCAAGTGCTGCCTGATCCTCACCGAGAAAGACAAGAGAAGAGTCGTCCAGAAGAACTGGAGCCCAGACGTTTCTGTTCCATTTTTTGCTTTCATAGCCCACTGACAGTTTCTCCGGGGAAACCGCCTTAACTGCTTTTAAAAAATCGGGAGGCAGATTATAAAATACTCTTTTGTGATCCATTAATTGACGAAATTTTATCAGTTCTGTGAGTTGCATGATGTCATACCTCGAGATCCATACATAAATAGAAAATCTCCCAGTGAGACTAAGTAAAAACTTAAGTTGTCGAACGGAATTGAATGCAAATACCGCACGAACAGCGAATGCTATTGGTTGAGTCGTCGTGGCGGATACTTTGGCCATATCGATTACTTGTTGCCACGTGTACCTTTGAAAGGCATCTTCGGGATCCCAATCCGAGGCCCATCCCAAACACAGAGTAACCCCTGGATATAAATCATTTACGAAGCCGAACAGTCCACGTGGATCAACAGGGGTACTATCGTCGTTTGGGCCCGGCAACACATTGGCATGGATCCAAACAGGTGAGTGGAGAATAGTCACGAGTTCGTTTAAGTTTTGCAAAACGACTCGAGCTGAGTCTATGTCAGGAATATTAAGTTTTACTCCCTTGTTAGAAAATTTTGCTATTTTAGTTAGATATTCATTTAAAGACATGTCATTTGAAGACTTGGTCCCTAGACTCACAAAAGCTGTTCCTTCTGATTGTTTTGAACTTTCCCATCGAACTTGAACGTCAGCTTCTAACATCATTAGCATATAATCTATAGAGAACAATGGAAACAAGACATTCAAGGTTTTAAAATGATTCATCCTCATTGTCATCATTACAAGCAAAATGACAATATTCTTATTTTAATTGCAAAAAAGCTAGGGCCTTAACCACCGCATTTCCAGAAACCCCGTCTAGGCGATGAATTCTTACTTCTCACGCTTTAAAGCTGTAGTATTTATTTTTAAGTTAACACTGTGTTCAAAATTTCTTTTATCCTGACTATTATCCAAAACTTTTACAAGAGAATCGATTCCGGACTCAAAAACTCAGTGTTGGACTGGGGGTCTATTTTCAATGGACTCAGCATTGGCCCGAAATGAATTTTTCCGAAATATACCGGGATTGGGAAAGAAAGGCAGTGGCTTCGTCTAGGAGTTGACAAAACGTCATCCGCCCGAAATGAGATTCTAGGTTTAAAATGCATGCACAAACAAACCGTTCATATATTGATTTCTACCCAAGCACCACACCAGGGATGATAACATGGTAACCCGTTCCTAAGGAGAAGAAATACTTGCACGAAATTTTGTATTAATAATTAAGACATGAATACTTAAAGTTACTACATTAATACTTAATACCAGAGTTAGGGTTCATGCTTCCCGTGTGCATCAGGGATGATCTCAATGGGAGCTAGTCACCATTTTCTCATTTATTTCTGAAGAAAATGTATTGATGGTTTTCATAATTATAATTTTAAGGCCAATAAAACGTATTCAATTACGTGCAAGGGTTTTCTTCTTTCGAACCGCCGTAGATACTCCTTCGATGCTCAAATGCCAGGGTTCCCTTAGTGTCCCCGGGCCGTAGCCTGGGGGAAATATCTAGGGGGCAGTACATGACGGCGTCCAGTAGCGTACCTATAGGGTGGTTGACACCCAGGAGGAGGCATTCTTTATCACTCACTCATTGCCTCCATAAGGGGGGTCTTACAGGAGGCGTCTAAATGGAGGACGTGACATTTATGTAAGGTCGCTTCAATGAAAATTTGGGCTGTCTTTGACAAAGCTTTGAAC
>WURT03172355.1:0-10446 GCA_009936505.3 Holothuria glaberrima | reverse complement strand
AGGCACTTGCCTTATACTGAAAGAGGATGTTAGAAATGAATGGAAAACTTAGCCTCAAGCAGGACTCGAACCCGCGAGGCCTATGAATCAGAACGCGGTCAACTGGCTCAGTGGTCAGAGTATTCGGCTTGTGTGCGAGAGGTCGCGGGTTCGAGTCCTGCTTAAGGCTATGTATATATGTATGTATACTAGAACAGATTAATTCAACAGAAATTTACGTCACCAAATGAGAAGAAATGGTTCTAGGACGTGAATTTATGCATTTGAAAAAGGGTCCATACGGTGCTGTGGCCAAGTGGATAAAGGCAGTGGCATTTAATGTGGTGGAGCTTATAACAAACGGGAGGTTCGGGGTTTGATCCCCGGCCGGGTCAAAGTAAGTCGGGTTTTTGATCCAAGACCTATCTACGGTTTTCCCATCTGAACTGGCCTTAGACCAAGTTTTCCGATTTATCCGACGTGAAGTTGTTATTCATGAACCATAGCCTGGTTTCCTTTACGTTCGTTGTCGCTTAGCGTCATAAAGCAACTGTCCTTTAAGACTCTGAATTAACGGGTACTAAGATAAGCTGCAACCATCAGTAATATCGATGTTAAAACCATCTTCTATGCCATTAAACGCCCCCATTCTTGAAAATGAAGATATCAGCCGTAAAAAAAAAAAATATTCTCTTTAAAAATTTTACACATGAAATCCTAAATTTACAATTGCAGGCATAATGACACTAAGCCGGATATTGATAAGTTAGTCTTATTTTTAAGTTTACCCTTTCCGCTGAATAGTTCATGACGTCAAACAATTAGGTCATAAAAGAAATCAGCTTTGCAAAGCTTAACGAAATTTAAACAACCCGATCCTCCTTTTTATCAAGGAGTAAAAGGAGTAAAATGGGCATTTGCTATTTTTCTTAGAATATTACCGACAGGTAATCCAGATTTTCTGACTTAACCGATGATAAAGATGTGATACCGTACTAAACGTAAGTGAAGACTGACAAAAGAAAAACTAAGATAACAGCTTCGTAAGAAACAGGGTACTACTTATCTTAAAGGGTATTAGTTGGCTTTAATTGAGATGTAGTATATAGAGTGAAGTGAAATATGTCAACTTATTTTATGATTAAAAAGATGGAATTCGTGCGACCTGATTTATTCAAATATGACTTTTATAATATCTTGCTCAAAATCATATTTATCTTTCTTATTTCCTTCGTTTGAAAAAAAAAATTAAGTCCAATTGATATCGTGATCAACAATTAAGGTTTAAGTTTTAATAACTAATCTTTCTTTTTTACACAGAGGCTATGAAACCACCTTAGTCTAACTTTTTTAAAACTATTTTTGCAGTAAGTACACGAATCTAAAAGATTCTTCAAGCAACTTTATGCATTAATCTACCGCTTTCTGCATTAGTGAAAACCATTAATTTTAACCATGGTCAAATATCAGTGTGATAACTGAACAACTTACCCACATTTCGATTATCTCCTCACTAAAAAAAGTTGTGCAAAATGTTTCAACAAAACTGTTTTCGTATGTGAAAATCATGGGCGGTGATCCGTCTTTGAAAGTGGGGGGGGGGGATATAGTCAGTAGTACTATCTAAGCGGAGCGCCACCATCAGTTGGCGCGGAGCGTACAAAGAAAATTTTTGCCCAAAATACCCCAGATCCTCGGAAATGGCCCTTTCCGGGATATCTAACATGATAGGCAACTATGGCAATTTCAGAATTATTTCCTACTAAAGTAAATAGACCTATTGTAAAAAGTCTAGAAAAAGGTAGTGTTCTAATTTCCGAATCTGCCGGGTTGATTTCATGGGGCGGGGGGGATACAGTTTACAGTATCCCCCATCCAGTTCCATGGGGGATATATCCCCCATTCCCCAGGATCGCCGCTCATGGTGAAAATCGTTCTCCGACAAATTCCCAGGACGACCCGAAACATTTTCCATGCACTTTGATTACACCCACCGGACAATTTCCCAGTCTTGTGTTTTGATTGGCCAGAACGCGGAGAGAGGCAAGAAAGGCACGAAAAAGACGATTCAAATCTGCAGCAGTTGCATTCTCAAACTTCTTGTATTAAAACCAAATCATGCTACAGTGTGTACACTAAAAATTCTCCAAGGCTAAAAACGGCACAAATATAACTTCCTCGGAGCTATAGGCTGACGACTAAAGGGCAATAAACACCTGCCGCCAGACCTGGAATAACTTCTCAGAGAGGATCATTTCCTTTTTCTGCCTTGGATAGAACTGTTTCAAGTTGCTTACATTAACAAATTTTAACTTAATCTACAGAATAGAACTAAGAATGCACTACTTTTCACAGTCAAATGAAACCACAAAGAAATAAATATGCATGAAGAATACAAAATAAACACATGTTCACCAGAAACAGGCCACTCTGTTTCTGGCAGTAATGGATCGCTAAAAACATTTACTTAAATAAGTCTTAAAAGCTGCACATAGTAGATAGCATCCCAATAAACACTTTAATCCCCCGTGTAACAAATGCTATACTCTCAACTTGCAAATCCTTTTTGTGCAAAATAGAACACTATACCATATTACATAAGTGATTACATAATGTTACATGAACAATGTGGATCAGAAGAGATAAGCTACACTAGGGACAATGGTCTACAGGGGGAAAGGGATAAATCTCTAATCCTCGTTCAAAAACGGGACCATTCCCGTAGAATGGAGAGACGCTTTGCGGAGCCTCCCCACATAAACCCAGGGGCTGCACATAATCCTGAGGCGCTCCGCACAGACTATTATACAGCGTTGCAATATTATAATGTTATGGTAATAATATGTCAAAGGTCAAATGGATACAAATACGGATACGTACCGTACGAAAAGTGTATATATAAGTTTTTTGAAAAGCTCGCCCAAGGAAAGTGCTCATCCTGGTAGCACGAAATGTCACAAATATTATCCCCATTCAAAGAACAATAAAATCATTCAAAAATGGAGCGAATTGGTTCATTTTTCGAAGAGTTAAAGGAGTTTGAAGACTTTAATACTTACTATTTGAACAGTCATCTCATGTATGCCTGGTACACGTTTCCATTTTGGACATGCGCACTTAACTATGAACTGCCTTTTCCGGTAATCAATTTCTCTATACATTCATTAAACAACACTTGTTAAATGGGTAAACTCTACCCAACCTCACTTTTTACACTTACGTATCCATTGTTGAGGAAATATTTACCCAGGTGTTTTTACAGTGCTCGGTGTTTTGTTTACGAAACATCCTTGGTCGTCCATGTTTATCTGTCTTATTCATTGTGCAGAGTATTTCAAATGTCGTAATTAAACCTCTCTGAGGTCGTTTTCAATCGGTAGAATTAAAGATGACTTTAAGTGATTGTAATTGGTTGAAAGTTGTGAATTTTCATGTAACAGAAGTCATGTGGTTGGCCCGGTGGCCCGTTAGGCAGTCTTCCGGACGGACCAAGTTCATTTTCATCCGGTTTCCCAGAGGATTAATTGAGAGCTCGATTTGTCAGGCTGTGGATCAGTGACTGTATAACGTATTGGGCGAGAGCTTCAAAAATCGAAAATAAGAGAAAAGCAAATTAAACTCAATCATCGTTTGTAATCCCTGAAATGCTTAATTTTTTCCAGAAGAATCCAGAGAGAAACACAACAATGTATACCATCAGGGGCGGCACCACAGGGGTCAGGGGGCGACCTCCCCCTATCATTTGCAAGAAAAGGGGAAAAGGGAAGGAAAAGAAAAGTGAAAGAAGGAGAAAACGAAAGAGAAGAAGGGAGGAAGCGAACGAGAAAGAAAAAGAAGAAGAGAAGAGGAGGGGTGGGTAGCCTTATATCTGATCCATATAATTTATCGAGAGCTTCCAGGAGGCCCTATTCCGGTGTTTGCGGCATTTTGTTACCCTTTCAATGCACAAATGAAGCAAGGAAATTTATCGTAATAGTTCAAGAATGTTTCTGTGGACTCCACACACGTATAGAAGGAAGTAAAGTATCCCAAAGGGGGCTTCAGGAGGTTTGTTGACAAAATAACCTTTTCTTAGACAACAAAGGCGTCTCTCCTCTTCCACCCCACCAAAAACTAGGATTCACTAAATTATGAACATCCTCCAGCCATTTATATTCTGTTCAAAAATATCCCCAAAACAGCACCATTTTGCATCAAAGCAATCTTAAAGCAACAAAAGTTTCTCAAAGGGGAGGGGGACATACCCTTCCTTAGGACAGTCCTCTTTCACTCAACCAAAAATTAGAACTCACTAAATTATAAACAATTATGAACATTTTCCAGCCATATATGATCTATTCAAAAATATCCAAAAAACAGCACCATTTTGCATCTAACCAATCTGAAAGTAACAAACGTTTCTCAAAGGGGAGAGGGAAACCCCTTAGACTCCTCCCCAGGACGGTCCTCTTTCACCCAACCAAAAACTAGAATTCACTATAAATTATGAACATTTTCCACCCATACATCAGTTCAAAAAATATCACAAAGATTGCACCATTTTGCGCTTAAGCATCCTTAAATTACCAAAAATTTCTCAAAGGTGAGGGGGGACACCCCTCCCTAAGACCCCCTCAGACCCTCCCAAGGACAGCGATCACTCACCCAATGCTTTGCCCCTATCAAAATACCCTGGCGCCGCCCTGTTTACCATGAGTCTGAAATCTTCCAAACGAGTGACTCGTGTAAAGTTGATTTCAGTGCTTCTTATTCTTTATAACCATGGTCTAAGAAAAACATTAAATATACGTTTTTTTACAAAATTTACCAATTTGCACTAACAACGCTTACCGGCGAACCATGGTTATACCCATTCATGTTGTCAGATGAAGATGTAGATGCGGGGTGTGCACCTCTGTTTGAAAATTTCAGCTATAACCACATAAACAAAGCAAAGCAACTCGTGTTAACTGTTCCACCCGAAGGTGCTTCAGAAGGCCCGAAGGGTTGGAAAACATGAGTCATAAGAGTCTACACCACATACGAATCCCTGCGACAGGAAAGAGCACAGAACCACAACCAACAACGACACGTCCGGACCGGTAAGGAAGGCGAGAGACCGGGGAGGGGCGCAAGGCCTCCAGGTCCACCAGAGGCCAAGCGCCGCCAGGCCCGCCCCGACGGAGCAAAGCACCACAGAACCGACCCGAGAAGAACCAAAGGTACACTGAAGGTCCTCAGAGACCAGTGTAGGGCCATTTACGCTGGCCTGTTTTCCGTTGATATCGTTGATTCAGGGACCCTTTTTTCAGGGTGTGGATGCTTCGTCAGGGACCCTTCTCCAGGGTTTACCATTCTTCTCCAGGGTTGATGTCTTCTTCGGTAGCTGGTCTTCATTTCGATGGTGCGCCCTCGTTTGGATTTTTTACAAATTTTTCCAAATTTCCTTTGTCAGTCCTTCCAGTGGAATCTGTTTGAGGTATAGTGGTCGGAGTATAAGTTGTCTTTGAATGAATTTCCTTGTCCGTCGGTCTTTGTTTTTACTCTTAGTTAGAAATTTAGTTTGTAAGTCGTTGTACCTCTTTTTAATTCTTGGGAGACCTGCAATGTCAAGTATTGTGTTAGAAGGGTGTTCCCTGTCTAGGTGGTGGGCAATTCTACATGCCCGTCGTTGTGCGCGTTCATAATGTTCCAATTGTGTGTCCTTAATGTAAGTGCCGGTGCTGTGTATTCAACAATTGGTCGGGTCATGGTTTTACAAACTTTCAGAGTAGTGCCAGGGGAGGCACGTGGATGCTCCTTGGTACCTGCGAGTCTGTATAGTAAAGAGACTTGCTTAAGCTTTCTCTTGGCAGTGTCGTTATGGTGTCGAGTAAATTCCACTTTGTTGTCAATAGTAACTCCTAAGTATTTGACTCTGTTCTGTACCAGTATAAGTTTGTTGTTGTAAGTGACGTGTGGTCCCCGTCTAAGTGAGCCACTTGTGATCCTGATGTAGAGTACAGTACTTGTAATTTGTCCGGGTTGAGTTCTATGCCCCGGTCGTTACACCAAGTTTCTAGTCGGTCAATGTAGTGTTAAAGTCTTTCTTCTGCTAAGTCGGCGCTTCAAGAAGTAGCCCAGATGGCAATGTCGTCGGCAAATTGAGATAGGTATGTCAGTCGTTCTGGTTGTGGTTGAGGTATGTCAGCAACGCACATGATGAAAAGTATGGGGCTGATTGTACTGCCCTGAGGTGTCCCTGTTGTGATGTTAAGTGGTCTTGACAGTGAGTCCCCGACTCTGTATCGAGCCTGTCTGTCTTGCAAACAAATTTGAAATCTATCTAGTTAAAGTCGTTGGAATGTTGAATTTCCTCATTTTGAGGAGTAGTAGTCCCTCGCACGTAAATATTGACCGCTCGTTTTTATTCTTTTCAAATTCAGGTTGTTATGACGTCACAATTGTTGGCACGTTGCTCTTTCTTTGTTAAACAACATATAAACCAATATCTCATAACAAAACACTTTCCATAGAATACCCACCCTAAGATACAACAAAGGAAATTCTTCACCGACTTTCAAAAGATTTACTGCAACTTCAAGCTTCTCTAACAATGCAAAACTCACCAGACTGTTTCCCTTTAATCCCTGTTCCAAACTCTTGATACACGTTCAAGATCGCATTTGCTGGCATCGCGTCAAAAATCGAAGTCCTTCATTCCACACACGATAAAAGGGTTTTTTATTTTTTTTTTCTCCGTTTATTAAAATCTTTTGTAACAGAAGAGCAACTGCAACGCTATTAATGTGAATATGTACAAACATTTGATCCTAGATTTACACTAAGAACATATGACATAATTCTAATAATCTACATACATGACAGAATACAGTAAACCAAAAAGATATACACAGAGATGTAAATGGCAACAGGAACAAAACAGGAAGTATGTTTACTTCATTAGGCTAAGTATGGTAATAATACAATCTCTGCAGCTCTTTAGACGAAACTGAATAAACTGGAAGGACTTCAATAAAATAATTCAGGGCATGAGGAAAAGGCGTGTATCAAATCACTGTAATTTACTTTGCTTCTCTTATTAAGGAAAACTCTGCAATTATTGAATTTTAAAATGCTTAGTATAGCAAACTTAAACTTGACAAGGAATTCATCCACAGATAAAACGTGGTCGTTTCTTTTACACTCGTAAATATAATGTTTCATGTGAAGGGTTAAAAAATTATACGGATGAACGGGGCTATTTCCATACCAGAAGAAGAAGGTCAGTTTAGAGAAGCAAAACTGTTTTTTTTTTTTTAAATGCGACCCTCTACATCTAAAATGAAGGAAGCTGTACAAATACATTCCCAGAAAAGATGTTCAATGATTTCAGTTGCAATTCCACAAAAAGAGCAAAGTTCTGAATCACATTTACCCATTAAGAAAAGAGTTTATTTGTAGGAATGATCCTGTGCAAAAATTTAAATTGAAAATAGCGCAGCTTGGCTTCTGATACCGTAAAGTGGGGCATTTTAAAAAACCTTTGCCAATCTTTGTCTGTAAGAGTATTAAAGTCGCCCTGCCATTTTTGCCTCGGCGTAGGGGCTTTGGATAATCGTCTTATGTGCTTGAGATAAATAAACTGAGAAACCGAAGTGGACTGAAGGGTTTGGTTCAGAAAATCAATAGTTGTGTTTGAAGCCATACATCCTATACTGCCAGATCTTTTCCAAGTCTGTGGTATTGCATTAACTAATACCCAATACAAAGTAAATGGAAAAACCTCGATCTTAAAGAGTTGTTTGAATTGATCCAGGGGTAAGGGTGAATTACCATCATCAAAAAATCACTGACATACACCACATTCCTCTAAAGTAATTTCTTATACATTACAATATTATTTTTAACACGGATACATGAATTATTCCAAATTACTTGGCTACCATAATTATCAGAGGGGTCTGTGAAGACAACATTGCTCCAATCTTCTAGTACTTGTCTGATAAAAACATTATTTATATTTTGAATATCTTTTTTACATTAATTGCATCGAAAAATGAAACGATCCCCATGTGGTTTTAAATACAAGTCAAAAAACAATTTCCAGATTCCAGCAGTTTCATTACAATAACGCTTAATCCAAGAACACTTTAAACACTTTATGAAAGAAGGTCCATGTTGTATTGATTATGGTAGAGCGTTTTATCTTGTCTGGATTACCCGCCCAAATAAAATAATAAATTACTTCCTCTACCTCCTTAATAAAATGATTCGGGGGACTCGGAAGCACTTGGATTTTTTAAATTGTATTAGGCATTACAACTACAGAAAAGAAAGGGTTAACATGTAAGTCCTCTCCAAGATAGCCAAGGGATGAAGTCATTGGGCCCCAGGAACTATCTCAACCATTTTTTTTTCCTGTGACACTTAGGAAATTTTATCAAGCCATGCAGGTTTCCCAGATCATAGTTTCAGTTGAGCACGAACAGTTATTAAACTACAGTAGTTTCTTTCGTAGCCAACGAAAAACTGATTGGTGCGATCGCAGGTGCATATACACGATTTTTCCGGGAGGGGATTAAAACCACACTTAACCAATGACTTCAGAGGCACCGCCGGGCTGAAAAGCTTTCCCGATGAGCATGAGTACTACCAAAGGTCCCCAGGGTCCCTGGTGGGTTTTAAGGACAATGCCCCGATGTCAGACCGGTGGAGAAGCTCCCATAAAGTGATTTTAGGCTTTAGTTTTTTTTGTCGCAGCTGAGTTATGGGGTGTGGGAAGGTAATGAATCCTAAACCCCACCCTTGGCTAGGAACCTGTGTGAGCGTCTCCCTTTGAAAAAAAAACATCCTGGAAAAATATTTTTAGAAAATATCTTCAAACAAATTTCTTTATACCGGTATCTCGTGGAATTAAAATAAACTATACTGGTACACATTCATGTAACGTCAAAATACTGGCTTGGCCACCGTAATTTCTACCAGATGTATTGGAGACCATCCGAAATAATTTCCGCCCTCAGACGCGTCATTAACCTAGTTTGAATTGCATGGTTCTTGGCGGGTTCTTTTCTACCAGTTTTAATGATTCCTGAAACAAATCAACAGAACAAAGCCTATTCTCCTTCTGACACATTTTGCACCTCTTTTCCAGGTTGTGGGAGAATGTTGAAGATCGTCACGTTCTAAAACCTTTCGTTAGAATTTATAGCTCTAGAAATTTTACTTCTTTTGTTCAATCTGTTGAGTCTGCTAACTTCACTGACATTTATTCTCTTCAGGACGTTAACGAGGCTTACAATACTTTTATCTCTAGGCTAAGTATCTTACATGATATTCATTTTCCTAAGGTCAGACTGTCAAGGAAAAAGATGAAAATAAACCTTGGGTAACTAGAGGTATTAGGAAGTCTATTAGCCATAAAAATGTACTTTTCCGCAAGTATATTGACCATCCAACCCCTGAGAAGCGGGTTCATTTATTGAAGTACAGACGTATTCTCAATAAGTTCATTAAGTATGCTAAGTCTTCATATTACAAAATAATCCTTAATGCTAGTCAATCCTCATCGCAAAAAAAAGTGGTCGGTACTAAATGATCTAATGAATCGTAAACGTATGACAAAACCTGTAATAAAAAACCGTTATTTGCGATAACAAAGAAATCAATGATGATGCTGGTATTGCTAATGCCTTTAATGATTATTTCACTTCTGTTGGCAGCAAACTGAGTGCGCGCATACGCTGAGCCTCGTGATTATATGGATCCTAGTGTTTAAATTCTCTGTTCCTGACTCCTGTTACTGTTGATGAAATCCTAAAGGAGATTCGTTCAATTGGGGTTTCTAAATCCCCAGGTATCGATTAAATCTCTTCTGAAGTTTTAAAGTCGGTCAGGCTCATGCTGTTGCCCACGTTTTACACCATAATTTTAACTTGGTGTTCACAACCGGTACCTATCCTGACCGATTAAGGGTTGCTAAGGTTAAACCAATTCATAAAAAGGGCGATAGACATCTTCCTGAAAACTATCGCCCAATTAGTTTACTCCCTTGGGTGAAAAAAATTCTTGAGAGGGTCCTCGAAAAGCGTCTCCGTAAGTTCTGGAATGACAATGAAATCCTTATTGATCTTCAGTTTGGCTTCAGGAAGGGTCATGATACCAGCCATGCCCTTCTCGAAACCATACACTCTATCCGCTCTTTTATAGATGTAGGTGAAAACGTGCTTAGTCTCTACTTGGACCTTAAAAAGGCTTTCGACACTGTTAATCACATTATTCTTGTTCACAAATTGTAAATGTACGGCATCCGTGGGAAAGCCTACAATGCTATGTTTTGTTACTTATCTAATAGGAAACAATGTGTATTTGCCAATAGCACTGTCTGACTGCAATCTTGGACAAAACTCGTTGGGACACCCCCGCTCCTCTTCACAATGTTGACCACAGTTATCCTGTTCATGGCATACAGTCACTCTTTCTGTGCAACATTGGAAGGGGGAGCGG
>WURT03172333.1:0-10446 GCA_009936505.3 Holothuria glaberrima | reverse complement strand
GCTGACCTTGAAGTTAATAGGGATAGGACCTCCCCATGTGGAATGTGAAGTTTGTAATTTTCCCATGCCTCTCATGCTATCACATTCCCATAACATTTGATTGTTGAGGAGAAAATTGGTTATAAATTTTAAAGAAAAACAAAGGGCTGTTCATTAATGTGAGGCTATGACTTCATAAGTGCTTGCTTCAAGTTCACTTTCTGTTGAAATTGTGACAACTTGATCTGTTAATGTCTTGAGAACCACACATCGGATTTCAATGGGAATTTCACCAGATTGCTTAGAATAAGTGCCCCTCTAATATGTCGAAACCTGATTTAAGCTTAGACCCTTCTTTTAAGGATTAATATTGAAAGTAACTGTTGACTATTTGAAAATTTCCACTTTGCACAACAAACTAGAAAGTAACTGGTAAGTAACTAATAGATAATTTATGAATGATGAACAAAAGAAGTATGGACACTGTGCAACACTCTAGATCATGCATAGCTTTTAAGAAAGCTCAGAAATGGTCAAACTTTGAAGAGGTGTATCTTGAGAACAGTAAAACAAAGGGTTTAAGTCTCTCAATACTGAGAAAAACAGCTATCTAGGTTACATGTCCACAGACTTTTAAGGTTATACTATTGACAAATTCTGATGTAGTTTAATTATTTAATGATGCAACACATAACTTGATATCTGAACCTTGTAGCCAGGAGGCCTTTCCAAATTACCAAGATTGAGCACCAGAATTTTCCAGCAATTCCCAGTCTTTTGTATGAGACTTCAAACTACATTTTTTACAACATGTTTACAAATAATTTACAGAGAGAAATCAACCAGATCAACAATACCTTATGCCCTGCATTTACTTGGTTTTTGTTTGTAAATGAGTAAAAAAAAAAGTAAACTGGCAAGCAGAATAAAATCAGTTCTATTTGTTGCATCTGTGTGCTTTTCTCCTCTGTACAATGTGTTAAGGAAATTTATATGTAGTAGAACATAACAGAATGGCAATTTGGTAGGCTACGACTTAAACAGAGCTTGACTGGAGATGGGATGAAATTCCCAAAGTCAGCAGTACTATTCCTAGATGGTCCAAAATTCCCAAGATCTCCCTTCATCTGAAACTGATCCACAATTCCTTTCTGGGAATAACTCAAGGAGTTTTATTCTAATTGTGCTTTGTTCCAGAGGTGGAAGAATATCGGTCTAAATCGCAAGTTTCATCTACCAGGCAGGAATGAATTTATTCCTACCAACTTTGAAATCTGTGAGATTGATAAGGACCTCACTCAGGTGCCTAGCCTGATCTATGAATCACTGATCTCAAAGTTGTGGTTCAAACAAGATGGCACATTCCAAATGCCAAAAGCATGTATGTATTTTGAATTTTCAAGGTGAGTCATTTTAAAACCTGCAGGGGTTACACATTTTTTTTTTTTTTGTATTTATGGTTAGCTGTTACAAAATGAAAATTTATCCTTTATCTAGATAGTTCTGTCAAAGAGCTCACTCTTAGGACTTCCATATAGATTTTGAAGTTGTGGCTTTTTGTTCACTACAAGTTGTGGTCAGTCTAAAAGAAAAGTTGTGATGTTTGTTTATTTATACCCACTTGTATAGTAAGGATAATAATAGACAATGTAAGTCAACACTTGTGTTGCACTAAATTCAAAAGCTCAAAAGTGCATCACAGAAAGTTACTTCAATAGAGGATAAATGCACATATGCAGAAATGCAAATATACATATGAGGGCCAGATTAAAAAGTGTGCTGTAGCTTTTTGTAAGTGTTTTGAAAGAGGCAGTATGTCTTAATAACACATGGCAAAGAATTCCATAATTTTGCTGTTTTCATAGGGCATTTGCAGTCATCCAGTTTGGTATTTGACAGCATGACATGAATTTTGTGACAATGAAATACTTTCAGTGTACCCTAACAGCATTGTTTTAGTATTTCATCTACTTGTGGAAACAGTTATAACTTTGACACTGAAAGACAAACTGGAAGAATTTTGAAATTTAGAAGGGCTCTGGTTTGATTTTCTGTAAGTTTGAGGTAAAATTTGAGACACCCTCAGTCTTTAAAATTTGCCTCCTTAAAAATTATAATTTAGTCTTCTATATGTTGTTTTGCAGTCCACTAGCATACCTTGATCCTGTTAGCTGCAATATGACCTCACTGTTTTCAGTACTCTTGCGTGATTCTCTTAATGAATATGCATATGATGCAGAGCTTGCTGGGATATCTTACAGTATAGATAGCACAATCTATGGCATTCAAGTAAGTTGCAGCTGTTAATTATAGTTTACAGTGAAGAAACACCAAAAATTCTCATTATTCCTCTAGTGAGACATATATGCATATGATGCAGAGCTTGCTGTGATATCATACGATATAGATAGCACAATCTATGGCAATGAGGTAAGCTACAGCTGTTAATTATAGCTTGCAGTGAAGAAACACCAAAAATTCTCAATATTTGTTTAGTAAGATGTAACTATTGCTTAAAAAGAAACCTGACAGCGTATGATCTGAGTCTTTGTTTAGTGACTGGGATCACAGATTGTAATGGTTGAATTTGATTAAGCTATTAATTAGTAGTTTGCTCTAGGATGAATGTCAGCATTTTGCCTATTTGTTTTTTGTTCAAAGATTCCCCCCCCCCCCACAGCAAGGGTGGACCCAAATGGATTTTGTGGGCCACATGAATCTTTTGCTCAATTTTATATACTCCTGAAATAAAAAATGAAATGAAGATTTCATGCAATAAAAAGAAGATCATAATTGCCCAGATGTTATTTTAAGCCAATTTCATTGTATCCTGTATAGTATCTTGAGGTCATTGAGGGGAACTTAATCCTCAAGGTATGTTGTAAGCATCAGCAGGCAGCATTATGAGGGTTTTGATAACTTCCCACAGGCAGTGTATAATTTGGTTTTAAGTTTGTGATCTGCACGATGCCTCTTCGGTGTAAAGATGACTTCAGCAGTATGTGCTGGTCTCTTTGAGATGTATTATGCCTATTTCTTTTTCATTGCTTAATATTTTTATTTCTTGTTCCAGATTTCTATTGGTGGTTACAGTGATAAAGAACCAACTTTATTGAAGAAAATCCTGGAAAAGCTGACACAGTTTACAATTGATGAAACAAGGTTCCAAGTTATAAAAGAAACAGTGAGTCATAAATGATATACCTTATGGTGACTGGACTGAAGGGAGATTCAGTGTTTTCACAATAGAAATTGATATTGATGATCTTCCACCTTATAAAAGTGTTTTTTTTTTTTTTGAACAAGGGATGTGGGGGTCATTTTGTGGTAATTTATTCATAAGTTTGCTTCTTCTTACTTACTTAATAAAAAAGGCTTCTGTAATGAAAGAGAAAATCAGGGACAAAGGAATATTTTATTTGAGGAATTCTAGCAAGTGTCACAAAATTTTTACAACCACAAATCCCTCTTTGAATACAGATTGGATGCCATTCAGTTAAAAAATTGTGTAGATAGCAACTTGGGATTGGCCAAAGTTTGTGCATTATTCTGTTTTATGAAAAATCATTCCTGTATTATTTGTACTGTAGAAAGCCTTTCATATTCTGCATATCACAAGATGAGCGAAGGGTAAATTATTAGACAAATTTTAGAAAATGTTTTCACAATGTCCAAGACATATACTGAACCAGGATGCATTAATTTAACCAAAATACAACTTGAATGAATTGAAAGTACAGTAATCTAGGCATGAAAAGAAGAACATGATACTGTAATACCTCCCATTTAAAATGTGGTTCCCATTTTCATCCCTCAGTACACGAGGATGTTACAGAATTTTGTTGCAGAACAACCTCACCAGCATGCAGCATATTATACATCTGTTATAATCTCAGAGCTCGCCTGGACAAAGGATGAGTTAGCAGATGCCATGGAAGGTATGAAAGCTGTCTTAGTGACTCAAATGTACTTTTGCATGTTTCTGCTTTTGGAAGAATTATTTTAATAGTTATTAGTGTCGTCAGTTGGATTTGTTTATGTAGGTTATCTGAATCAAAGTATGAAGTGTCTCCCAAAAGGTCATATGGCTTATCCTTAATATCTTTTAAGGAATGCAAGATAGCATCCAGCTTTCAGGCAAGCTCATGTAAAACCAAAGTGTTATTGACATTCAAAAGTTGGTACAATGTACTTTTATGTCATATTTGCAGAAAACTTTCTTTTTAAGTGAAAACCAAAAAAAAAAAGAATGTTTAAGAAAGCAAAAGATCTGGTGGTACACATATAATATGTCTACTGCTTCAAGTGTTATGTGGAAATTCTCAGATAGTGCTTATAGCAATTTCCTGCTGGAATAACTATGCACACCATAGCCACTGACTGTTGTCATGCACAACATTTTGTAGAGGTTATCTAGTTGAGATTTTTCTGTTGAATGGTTTGTTTCTTGACTATGTTTGGCCTAAAACCAATTTACTTGGTTGGTTTAGCTAAGTTTTTTTCATATATCCAAAAACCTTGTGAGGAAGAAAGAAACAGCTACTGACTGACACTTGTGCAACCTTTATTTTGAAAGAATACATTTACTTTTTTAATTTTGGTGCACCCATATTTGTAGGACATTTAACAATTGCAAAAGAGTAAAAAATTTTGCTTAATCTTTCCCTTTTCTATTTCCAAAGATAACATAATAAAAGATATGAAGAATACTGCAATCACAATCATCTTGTGCTCCACATACATAATGTGCAAAGTTGGTGGTTGGGGCTGGGGGCAGGGTGGGTGGAGTAAGTCTGTTGCCCTTTACCACAAAAGATCATTGCACTTTTGAGTAACAATTTAGTGGTAGTGACCGATTACTATGTAGACAGAATAACAGTGGTTGTCATTTTATCACTGAAACAGCTTTAGGATCTTATCTCAATGCATTGTGCAATTGATTGAAATCATATTACAACAAACCTTTTGTTTTCACTCTCAGAGGTCACAATAGCAAAGATGAAGGATTTTCTTCCTCAGTTATTCTCGAAGTTGCATGTTGAGGCTCTTCTTCATGGTAACCTTACAAAAGAGGTAAGAATACTACTTTTAGTGGACAGTTATGTAAGATGATAGGTTGCCAGCTTTTTCATTCAGAATTTGGAACACTGCTGTTTACTTTCTGGTTGCTTCATTACGTAGCACAATATATACTGATTTTGGTGGAAGAAGAGAATTTTTGACAAAATCAGAATGGGTTTGCAGAGAAAAGAGGAGTTACTATGAATAGTTCTTTGTATATGTATGCAAGATTTTGAGTGAAATTAGTTTGCCTTGTAGGCAGAGTACCATAGCATAGCCATAATCAAGTTTACAGATGGAAGATGTGTGATAGTTGAAGAGACTGTGAAACATATTAATCACCTCATTTACAGCGTACATCTCTCATATGCAAGCTATTTTGTTTTACTTTGGCATTTTCAGAGAGCTCTTAACACCCTTGAATTAGTTGAGAATATATTGAAAGAAAATTGCAGAACAAAGCCTTTACTACCCAGCCAAAGGATACGACGTAGAGAGATCCAACTCCCTGATGGTGAGTTCTTGTTTTTATTTTGACGAAAAGTGAAAACTTTACATTGGTAATGATGTGTGTATAGACAGATGTGTATAATGTGTTTGTATCTATTTGTGTATGTATGTTTGCGCATACATATATGTGTGTGTGTGTGCATGTGTGTATTAGTGTGTGTTTATGATGTTTTGCTCATCAAAACTTATCCAGTAATGTAGTTGTGACAATTCTCAAACTGAGTATGTGAATTTTCCACGTTTAGAAGAACGTTATTGTTTCTTGGTGTAAATAGTTTGACAGGTGAACAAAGTGTTACAAATCTCATCAAATCTTTAATGCAAGTATCTCCCATAATGTTTGAGAACATAAATGTGGGTAAACAAAGGGATTGCTTTTCGTAAATTAAAAATATGTAACACAATTGTCACATGATTTAAAAGAGCCATTCATAACTAAGGATACCTGGGTGTATTAATCCAATTTTGGGTGACATTTGAGGTCACCAAGTTCTTAACACTGAAAAACCTTAGATTATGGTGAAACAGAAATCGTTTGGAAGCGCTGTAGTGAATACATAAAAGCCCGTTATCTTGGTGGAGGTGTGTACTACCACAGCAAAGTGACCTGTTTTCGGTATACTATACACTGTAATTAATGCATCCAAATACATTTTAGCAGGGATATTTTCAACAAGAGCTATTTTAGGTAGATGGTTAAATGGGGTTTTACGGCTCAGTTTGTGACCAATTGGTTCAAGTCAGGCCGGCCACAGCCTTTTTTCCAGTTGTGGCTCACTGGCTTGTTTTCCCTACTCCATTGCTTATGTTGAGCACCAAACACAATGGCAGCTATTTTAGGTATAAAAAAGCATGAGTCTAGTGCAATCTACTAATGAAACCAGTCCTTGTTTGCATGCTGTTTGTATTTAAAAGCACTATGCAGTTGTATAGTCCTCAGCATTACTCTAGCTAGAGTAAGTCCTATAGATTCATGGCATAATTGTTTTCCATGGGATGGCATCATAAGAGCTAAGGTCACTATATCGCTAGAGGAACATGTTCATAGTTTCTCACATGCATGCTGTATTTCATCATGCCCTACTGTGATTTTGCCTGTGTCCATTACTTTACACTCACTAGCAGTAGACTAGTAGTGCCTCTCTTTAAGCTACTGCATCTTTCTTTAATTAGCCTACACAGTGCAAACTTAGATGTTGGCATGGAAGAAAGACATCCTTCTTTGAAATCAGTCTGATTTGTTGATATTGGGTTTCTGTCTCATGCAGGGCCTGTGAGAGTTGGCAACTCTTTATTGAATTGAACTGCTGAAGAATAGTACTTAAGATCCTTTCTCTGTTGTATTCAGTGTATGATTTACTACTTTAGTTAATCAAAACTTTTGCAGGGTCACATGCAAAGAGAGTTTTTATTTGAATATAACTGGTTGTCACATTTTCCCTTGAAGGTGTATAGAAATTTCTGCAGCTTCATACTAGGTTATCCAACAAAATAAACTTCAGAGATTGAACTGCCCTGTCAGGGACCTACTTTCTTTTCTCCATCTTTCATGCTTCTATACTTGTGTGTTAGTTTTACATGCACTTGCGTTGCAAACACAAGGTTAGGGTTATGGAGGAGACATGAAATAAGGTTAGAGTTGAAGGGTCTCAAGACTTGAAATTTTGCATGATGTCATGTGAGGATTGGGTGTTCATTATCATCATGCTGCTAAATATTCATGAAGCTCCTTCAATAGTTACTTATACACTATACTCATATTCAGTGAATGTTATTTCTACCTAATGACACAGATCTCTTTTCCTATGATCAGAAAGGTTATCAAAGGTTGATACATCCTGAAGTTGACCTTATTTATGTTGCAAAACCTTGTATTAAAAGTGTTTCCTTTTGTTTCCCTGCCTGTTCCAAATTCTATTTATAATAACCAAAGGTAGATATGAAGTCAAACACCTTACTTTACATCTTTTATTCTCAGCTTTTCCTTTTGTTTCCCTGCTGACCTACATTCTATTTATACTTAAACGTTTAAATAAATCTATTGTTGGCTTAGTCCCTGGTTGGTTTTATCACATCCTGTCTGCAAGAAGGGAGAACACCTTGCCTGTGAATAGATACACCTGGTCAGTCAGTGGTTATGAATATTCATACAAAAAATATCAGATTGAGGAAGGAAAGGTCAACAAACTTTACATTGATATAAATAGATTACAGTAACAATGTTTTGAAAAGAATTTGTGAAACATTATTGCATTATGCCTCATAGGACTTGGAACACATTTCTGTTCCAATACAGAGGAATTATATTCAGTCATGATTGTGGTTGTGTGTGTATGTGGAGGTTTGCATGTTTAAGTGATGCTGCTGTTCAAAAAGAGATTTTTGGACAAATTTCATTTTTTGAGTTTTCACTATTTTGAGTTTGAATTGGATAGAAAACTCTCATGTGGAGGTAAAGTAGAAGGGCTAGGAGGGTGCAATTTTTTAATTTTTCAGGGTTTCTTTATCCAAAAGCTTTGGTGAAAAATTGCTCCCCCCTTCAACCAGATAGCTTTACAATGAGTTATTTTGGGGTCTACATGGCCAGTTCTCATTACTTTTTTATGGACAATGTTTAAGAGGAGAGGAGGGCATTTTTCTAACATCAAGTAAGTTTTTGGCTATCCTCAGTATCTTTGTGGGGGCAATGTTGGCTAGTGGAAGAGCCAATTGTCTGTTGCCATTGTGTCTTTTAAGGTGATCTGTTTCCTGCAAAGATGAAAGTGTGAGGAAGTTGTAAGAAGACATCTAAATTAGCATAACAGTGGTAGATGCCATACTTTAGTCATAAGTGGATGTTGACTATTTATGTTATATATAGCATGAGGGAACATTTACTGTATTTGCTCGAGGTAGATGTTCCACAGAGGTCGCAATGGTAATAGATCTCAAATATGAGATGAGGATGTGTAACATCATGAGCAGAGGAAGCTTGTTGGTTTTGTTGAAGTCAAAGGTCAGCAGTTTGTATCTCATCTTTGCAGTAACTGTGACAGAAGGAATTGCCTGTATTTATCATATTACAGAGCAAGTTTGTACCAATATAAGAAACTTAATATAATAATTTGTCAAGACAGAGGCACTATTTGGCAAATAAATGAAAGCCTATATTTTTGACATCATACTTGAGACCTTGGATGCAGCTTTGCTTTCTGGTTTTGCAGTGTTGCCTGTTTTCACAAGTTTTGAATATTAAAACAGATAAAATTTATGTTTTTTATCCTTTGAAATAAAGTGAAGTACAGTCATTGTCAGGGTCCTTTTCATAAGATTAAGTTAAGGAGATGAAATGTAAGAAATCTGAAGATGTGTTTGAGTGCATTTGTGTATGTGTATGTTTGTGTGTTTGTATAAAACAAAATGTGTATCAGAAGCTCCTTAACCTGGGTTCTTCAAGTGTTTGGGGCCAAGGACCACCTCTACTTGAGCTTATCATTTTGTGAAATTGCAGAAGCCAGATCTGAATTACATAGTTTGCCTGTTCATTTACAGTTTGGGCTCATTGAATCTTCTGTGGGCACTCTAGAGCTTAGTGACGGTCGCAGATGACCTGTGGGCCCCATTTGAGATCCTTGGTCATAAACTGTAGGTCTGATCTAGTTCAAATTTGGTGAGTAGTTGCCAGACCATGAAAAGTTGTGAATACCTGATTGATTACATAATAGAGTCAAATTACCTTTCAATTATTTTCAGCTGTTATTTATTTTCTTTATGTGGAGAAAGCCAGTGTGATGACTGCATGAACTTGTGCTTGTGTGAAAAGGATTTGTGTGAGGTCAAAGGTCAGGTGAAACTTCCATCTATGCCTGCTGCAGTAGTCTACTATTTTTGTCAAAATAGAAGGATTGGAAATGAGATTTGCAACTCAATGGATTTCCACCATATAATTAAATGTTAAGTTTGGATACTGCTGTTCAGCAACTATGTTATGGATAATCCCAAATCTCTTCAATCCAAACAGTGGTTTATGCCAAGGATATGTTTTTGCATTGACTCCATGCAGGTTGCTATTACGTTTATCAGCGCCACAATGAGGTTCACAGCGTTTCAGGGATTGAGATCTATTTCCAGACAGATGTCCAAACAACCAGAAATAATATGCTTTTGGAACTCTTCTGCCAGATAATCTCTGAACCTTGTTTTGACATTCTACGAACAAAAGAGCAGCTAGGTAAGACAGAACAATACCATTGATAAGTTAGTGATAGTTGTTAAGTCTGAAATGTTATCTAATGGGGTCCATGGTTCGTCAAGTGGTAGAGTGGTCCATTCCAGCTGCTGTGCACCAATGTGTCTCACATGTGAGTGGGTTCAAATCCACTCAATGTACTTGGGTTTTTCTCTGAGTACTCCAGCTTTCCCCCACTTTACAGTTGGCTTGCCATCAAAAATGGTTGCCTAGGCAATGAAGTCAGTTGCAGGCCAAACTGGAGCACCTGAGGGGCTAGTTAACCAGCCAACTTTGCTTTTTGCTTTAATTGCTTCCATGATGAAAAGTTTTTTCTTCTGCAAGCTGGAGTACAAACACATTATTTTGTAAAAAGAGCAAGTGTAAATGTTTCAACTTACTTTAATGTGTATGGACCATATCACCAACATCAAGTGAAGCCAGACTTTTCTGTTTGCAATTCCACTTATGTACACTGTGCATTTGTATTTCATCAAAGTGGCAAACCACCCAGGATGAAGACCGACTGCATGGCCAAGTGGTTAGAGCATCCGACTTGCAGCCCGAAGGTCTAGGGTTTGAACCTGGCCCGGTCATACTGAAGACTTTAAAAATGGAATCTACTGCCATTGTGCTTGGTGCTCAGCATAAGCAGTGGAGTAGGGAAAACAAGCCAGTGAGCCACAACT